>JAAGKR010000759.1:0-45000 GCA_011419295.1 Clarias macrocephalus | reverse complement strand
CACACACACACACACACACACAAATCAAATATGTAAAATTACCATAATAACCCAGTGAGGTTCAAATACAATTTATTTGCAACACTTTCTATTAGCTGCTTATCAACATTCTGCCACCAGCACATGGTCAATATCAGTCCGTCAGACTTGCACTACACTGCCCTATTGGTCGCAGGCTGCAAAAAAACATACAAAAGGTGCTACAAAAGATTTTTATGTTTTTTCTCTTTTTTTCTGCAAGACGTCGACCCATGTGAGTCTGAGCAGAAACAGTTGCACAGCTGATTGTTCTCAGTGAAACTCTTTTAATTAGCTCCAGTGGCCTGTTCCTGGTCTCACTTGCTGGCTCTATCCAGATCCATGCTGATCAATGAGCTAGTGGAGCTGAGAGCCTGGCTCAAGCTAGGGCCATGGCGATGACAGGATTTAGGGTCCACAGCCAATCCACAGACTCTGCCTAATCAATTTATTAATTCTTTCATTTTCTATCTTGTATTGTGTTTCAGTCCCAGAGGAGCATGGCTGAGCGAAATCGAGTTGTAGATATATGCAAACTTTTACATTTACTGTGTATGTGAGACAATCCAGAACAACAACAACAACAAAATGAATTAAAATATACTTTAAATGAAAAGAACCTGGTTTCGTCCGTTACTGCTCAACATACAATACTCTCCATCACAATTGAAGCATTTGCACCTTCACCTTTAAACATTGCTTTAACCCAAACTCGCAAATCCTGTTTAAAAATCCATTTCTATATAAATATCTCCAGGCCTATAAGTACTCTCTGGTACAATGTGCTTCCTTCAGCTAAATAATTAACATAAACGCATGTACTGAACGATAATGTTGGGTCTGTTACCTTTCAAGTTTAGAAAAACAGTGTCACATAAACCAAGGACAAGTTTCTCCCACACATTGAGTTATTCTGCTGCATTATTTTATCAAGAATTTGGTTCCATCCACTGAAATATTTTGCTGAGCGGATGAGCCATAGTTTGCGAGTTGACCCTGGGATTTGTGAATAAGTTTAAGGTGAATGATTTGAGCCGCCGATATTTGGATGCTTGCTGGTTGAACAGTGTTTCCTTGTTGAAAAAAAAAGAAGTAGAAAATGATATACAGAACTGGGCAAAAGTCTTGAATTCATTACTTCATTTTTTTGCTTCAAAAGAACAAGACTTTCTTGTATTTTAATGTAGTTTTGAGGAATAGTTCTCCAGGCTTTTTGCAAGTTGTTGGCTCTTATTTTCAGTCCAGTTTCTGCATCTGACTAGTTTCAGAGCAATGTTTTTTGTTTGTTAAGCCACACAGTGATTTATGAATCATTCAAACATAAAAACCATCTACCTTAAGGCATGAACCAGTGAGAAACAGGTGCAGATGATGATAGATGACCAGGCCGGAGATTGGTATACTGGTGATGCTGAATGCTGAGTGGTTGGAACAGACGTGTGGGCAAATGAGGTTGCTCCGGAGGTTGTTACATAAACAACCAATTTTTTAAATTGTATCTTTAGGCACTTTGCAGCCTGTCAGAGTAAAACTCCGTTCCCATTTCTTTAATTTAATCTACATAATTTAATTAAATTTAATATGAAGAAATGACGGGCCGCTCGAGACTTTTGCGCACTCCTTTATATAGGGCTCATTTTCTGCGTCTCGACTTCGCGCAGTCGGAGATGAAGAACTGTGATGAACTGACTAGCTCCAAACTCTTCTGAGAGACACAGGTCATGTCCTGACAGCAAAGTACACAAAGTTGCAGAAAAGCAACTCTTCAGAGATAGTTCTAGCAGCTTGCCATAAAGAAAACAACAACAACAAACAGCCAACTCACTTGGGCTGAACTCGTGTCTTGAACATGAATCTTTTATAGGCAGAAAGGTAAAAGGGAAACTCCACTTACAATATCTTTGATTTGGATTTTTTTAAGATCAAATTGACGGAAGGTACAACTGTCTTATCAGCAGTGACTGTGCTGAAAGGCTCAGGCTTGCATGGAACCAGTGTTTTCTTTTCAGTCTGGGTATATAGATTACACTCACTGAGCCACACTGCCACACAAGAGCACTGCATTTTCTCATGATTGTGATTTCTGGAGAGTGCTTATCTATGTTGAGAGAGAGAGAGAGAGAGAGAGAGAGAGAGAGACTCGCTCTCTCTTTTCCTGAGCCTAAAAATCACCAGCTCCTATCGATGTGAGTGTGGGGCAGCTCCGAGCAAACACTCGACGCCTGGTGAGGTATGGGTTAGTGATGCTGAAGTGGTAGCATGAGCCCTCAGGACACACACACACACACACACACACACACACACACACACACACACACACACACACACACACACACACACACACACACACACACACACGGAGCGAACTCAACAACACATGACTGGAATTTCAAATATATTTGCATAAACTCTGACCTCATCTTTTCCAGAGTCATAATTCTTGTAAACTCTCAGAAGGAAAATACAATAACAGATTTCAGTCTGCACAAAGCAAACCTTTGATTCTGATCTCAACCCACTACATTCTACATACTCCCCTCCATTCCCAGGGACAATCCAGCACTAGTGTAGATTTTTCCTCGAACTGCTTGCACAGGCTTTTGTTGCCGCTTGTCCGTGTCCTGAATCGGAGCGTCAGGGACTAATACAGCGGGACGGATCTCAACAGCATGGTAAGGTTGAAGGTCAGCTTTTAATTGAGTGAGCAGAGGAGATGAAGAGCAGAGAGGCCCTCTATCATACTCTCAGGCACTAATGTTAATTCACTCGGGGTCGGGACTGCTGACGCTGGCGTGATTGCGCTAATATAGAGTGCAATGTGAGCCTAAAAAGAGAGAAGGATTATGGTGAATAAACCTCCACTATCTCTTCTGACCACAAGGCCTCGGTGTACCGGATGATCCATCATGTCCGATTTTAATATCCTTAAAGGTCAAACGAAGTTATAAAGGGGGAAATATGCTTTGTTAATGTTTTTACCCCACAATTCTTCTTTTATTAAACTCTCGGAGAAGTTGAGCGGCACGAATGGGGATTGGACACGATCTTTCTGAAATGATTGATACAACAGCCATGATACAATCCAATAAGATTTATTTTATCAGGCATGAAGCTACTGGATAAGCTCCAAAAGCTTTCATGTTGCTGGAAAAAAACGCACACACACACACACACACACACACACAAAAAAAAAAAAACAGAAAGAAAGAGAGAGCAATGTTTTGAGAGTTGTTTTACTGGAAAGGAAAGAGCTGTTGCTGTTCTCAAATTCTTACAATTAAGTCAGGACAGAACAAATTACCGAGTTAAAACTCCACTTGGCAAACATAAGAGGATGTGGAAATTAATTTCCCGGCATCTCATTACATCTTCCCGATGATGAGAGGGCTTGCTGCTGCATTTTGCATAGAAAATCTTCCTTCACCGTCATTACCTATTCCGTCTTGTACTGAATCTATAGTCGCGCTGAATTTTTAAAAAAGACAGAAACAAGACCCGAGCAAGGTGAGGCTACATGAACGAGGCCAGTTTACACGTGTTAATACACTCGTGCTCCCTCCGCAAGATCTTTTTCAAAGAGATGTTTTTTTTTAACGAGCTGTATGAAAATGAGTATGAGAGATAAGGAAGTAGTAATTGTGAGTACAAAATAGATAAGGAGGTAAGAAAGGCAAGCGAGGGGAAAGAGACTTTGAGAGACAGATCAAGAGAGAATACCCATTGAGATAAGAGGGCTGGAGAGGGGACAGGGAGGAGGTGGGAGAGAAGAGAAAGGGCTAAGACAGGCTAATCGCTGGCTCCTCTCTGTGGAAAGTGCGGCGTTTGTGGTTCGATCCAGCCTTCTTCCAGTGCTAATGACTGTCAACATGGTGAGTGGGGCTGTGAAGGGGGAGAAAATTACTAGCTGAAAAGCAATTGACTGATCCCCATCATTTCTCAGGAAAGCAGTGACCTGTGAATATTTCATTATGGGCGAAAGTCGTGCGGCTCATACTGATGGGGGCACGGGGAGCTCTGGAGCGGCCCAGCCCGAGTGAGAGAGGTGAGCTGAAACAGTGGCCTTTATTTCCCTTTCCTCCTGCACACTGTCATCAGATCAGCAGGTGAGAAGCAGATCGTCGCCAAGACGCACATTTTCCTCTCTTTACACCAATTTACACATCATAACCGCTGACAATACGGACGTTACATCTAGTCCACTGCCTTTGTTTGCACCTCGGTCAGAAGAATTCCCCTGCTGATTATCTGGTGTCTATGTTACCTTTTTCTTATGTGTATTCAGGAAATACATATAAGCTAATTGGTGTTAATTAAAGACGTTGAGCTTCTGACGAGGGAAAGGGCTGAACCCGGATGTGTACCCACAGGCATGGCTCTTCATTTCCACTTATCACTAAGCATATCTATACAGCCAGAGAAAGAATCAATGAATGCAGACAGATGGATCTGACAGCCCTTTCATAAGGAGAAGCGCAACAAGATCAATGTGATATTTTGTACATGCCACAAGGCAAATTTTTTAGTGCTGCTTAACAGTCTCAACCTCACCTGCTTTCAGAGATAAGATCAAAAAAAAAAAAATCTCTATTTAGTAACCATGAAACTGAAAGTGGAAGCTGACACTACAGTACATGATTCTCCTTCCATGAATAAGTTCCTAAAAATCGAGGTATCCAAGATCAAGCAAGGTGAGCAAACAGAATAGAACTGTACGTCCACAACGAGACCATCGTCTTCGCATAAAGATCCTTTCAAAATGGACTCATCATAAAAGATGATGGGGGGGATTATGCGCCTGAAATTAAAGAAATCGATTTGACTTTTTTAGACAACTCATACGCATAGCTAATATATCCTTCAGACACCTATGCAGGAAAATATAGAATTAATGCTTAATTAAAAGACTGTCACAGAGTTTAAAAAGAGAAATAGTATGAGCGCTAAATAAATCATGTCAGCAATTGACAGACACAATTAATCCATGACAGTGAGAGAAATTATACTTTCAATGTGATTGATGGCTCTGGTAAAATTTTGTTAAATGAAAACTTATTAAAATTAGAATTAATAATGTACCGAAGCTTTGCAGTACTGCGGTTTCTATTAAAGCATGAATTTACAATCTCAGCAATAATTGACAAGAAATGTTATGTGATCTAATTATATTTCTATTTGCTAGGTGACCCAAAGTCATCTCGGAAAAAGAGAATCCAAGGACAACCGTATCCGTATCCATAACCATATATGACTTACTTTTCCCCTCTTTATACTGTAATTCCCTTATGATGTCTCCTACATCGTCTCTTTTGTTCATCCTCTCCGTGTCGCACGCATACAGGAGCATCTCCTTTCTAACCTCGATCAAACACCGTTTCATTTCCGTGACAGCGTCACATGGTATCTGTTGTGTCAAAAGGTCTCTGCAAAAACCCACCTCAATCATGGCCGTGCCATGTGGCTAGGGCACGAGGGTGTGCCAGACAACACGGCAGCCCTGGTGCTCAGAGCAATTCCACCTCTGGGTTTCAGAAACCGAGCAGAGCTGAGGAAGAGATGAGACGAGAGGAGGAGGGGGAAATGTGCTGAGCCTGGACTAAAATGCAGCACGTGTGAAGAAAAGATTAAATACAAGAAAAAGTGAGAAATAAACAAACGTGGGTAGACATGGCACAGAGGCAGATATAATTGAAGTGCAGAAAAATGCTGTGTGTGTGTGTGTGTGTGTGTGTGTGTGTGTGTGTGTGTGTGTGGTGGAAGAGAGAGAAAATAATAGGAGCATCATCTATGTCATGTCAGCTCCATAGCTGAAAACAACCTGGTCATCTTTCTTTTAACATTCCATTATTTACCAATAATGACTTTAACATAGTGATTAAACAAACTTATATTTATACGCTGCCATTCAATTAAATGTTACTGTTGGATGTATATAAAAGTAGATTTGTCCCTGAAAAATTTAAGATTTATTCTTATTAATAGGAGACAAAATACTAGCATCTATTTAATATTTTTGTTTTCATACAAAGTTTTTTTTTTTTTTTTCGGAAAAAAAAAAAACCCCACTATTTGATATTCAGTACTATGTTTTCGGGGTGTTAAAAATCTATTGCGCTGCTGAATCATTGTGATGAATCATTGTATTTACTCTGCTTCCACCCACCTGCTCTTTAACATGCCAGGGATTCACAGCGCATATTAAAATCCAACAAAGTCATTCTAATTCACACTCTCGGCTCAACACGCATGTTTACGGTCCTGGTTTTAAAGCAGGACTCTACCTTAACAATCGTGCTTTCTTTCTTTCTTTCTTTCTTTTCTTTTTTCATTTTTTTCTCTTTCCACAGAAGTACTCTTACTTCCTTTACTCCTTCTCTATTTCACACACATGTACACACACACACACACACACACACACACACACACACACACACACACACACACACACACACACACACACACACACACACACACACACACACACACACACACACACACACACACTCAGCAGAGAAGACTACTTCCCTTTCTCCTGTAAGATATACTACTTAATCAGCAGGATATATGTGCACAAATGAAAGACTGAGTGATAGAAAATTCAGAAAACGAAGTATCAATTATTCAAAAGGGAACATTTTGCACTTATTACTTAACCAAATCTAGTGGCTCCGATGACAGCTCACGGGAATGAATCATTTTTATCTCTTCACAGACTCCATTCCTTCTGCACTGTCCAACACACACCCCCTCTCAAATCCACACACTCACGCACGCACACACACACACACACTCTCTCTCTCTCTCTCTATCTCTGTCTTTGTACTTTTCTCTGACCGTCATGCTGTATCAAAGTGTAACCCATAGATGGAGCTGATGCACACACAGTACACAGATATTGAGAAACATAACTATGTTTTTGACTGTGTTGAAACTTTACGTTTTCTTTTTCTACAAAACAGGATTAATTATTTAGCGGCTATACAGTATGTTAAAATCTTCACTTTGTTTTTGGCATCTGCTGTATACGGTGTATTTCTCTCTCTGGCCAAATCAATGAATCGTCAGTGCTGTTCAGTATAACCCACACCGCCTGAAAGTTGCACATCAGTACGATTTTCCACTACGTGAGGTTGCTCATGCACAGCAGGGTGTTAGGGGATATACAAATTCAATTAGCTTATGAGAAAAAAATTTAATCACATGTGAAAACTACATGAGAAATAAGAAAATAAGCACAATTAAAATCTGCATGTTTGGTTTGTAAGACAGATATACAGTAATAGGTAAAATTTGCATTTCTACCTCTTTTTCTTACTTCTGATAACTTCTGAGAGACTTTCAAAATAGTCAAAAGTACAAAAACTGACTTATTTTTATTACTTAAAATGAAGCCCCATTACAGTAGTGATCACCACTTTTCCTCTACACTATATCGTAGACCTAATCATTTTCCAAATTTCCAACTTGTTGATACAAACTTATGGAAACATTTTGTATTAAGCAAAAAAACAAACAAACAAAGAAACAAAAAAAATGGTGAGGTCTTAAGAGCACCCTACGATCAATTCTGCACACACAGTCCTAAACAAATGTTTTGCTATTTGGGCTGAGCCATTCAAATGGTCATCCTTCAACCCGGCCAAAAAGTCCACTGCTGATATTACAAAGGTATATCCTCTCAGGGTTGCTGTGGTGCCAGGCACACACTGGTTTGAACTGATTCCATGGCCCTATCTGCAGGCATGAGGCATGTATTTAAAGCCAGCTCATGGCTACCTGCTGGCTGGCCAAGCCGACTCTTTGGAACAGGAAGACAGCCTGCTCCCACTTCCTGGCTCCCAGCAGCCCATCTGCACCCGGAGCAGCAGGGTCGCCGTGGGGACCGGCACTCATCTATCTCTTTCTCTCTCTTCAGCCTTCCGCTCTGACAGCTGTGGTTTTGTTACCAGGACTCGATCCATAAACCACACACTCACTATGACTTTCCACCACTCCCATTAAAAATATATGCTCCAAACCAATAAGCTTCCTGCACCACCTTACACACCATGGCAGGACTGTTCACATGCTCAAATGCAGGTATGCTCTAACACACTGCCATGAGTTTTTTTTTTCCTACTGTAAAATTAATTAAATGATCCCACTACACCATAAAGTGCACAGCAGGCCAAGTCTGTTCCTCCCCACAATTTGGCCTAAATGTTGGATTGGCATGGGTGAGCTCGAGCTCTCGTCTACCGTTAAAACAGCAGTGTGTCATTTTTTAGAGACTCTGTGAGGCAATTACAATTGCAATTAAATGACTAACAAATCTTTCCTTTTGCTCTGTTGAATAAACATAATAGAAACGCACTATAGGATAACAGCTAATTTCAGGACCAGAAAATATAAAAAGAGAATCATAGCCTCATGAGATCCGATATGTCCTCATATGAAGACATCAGATATTCTCCCACCCACGTACTGTACATGGTGTGTATATCTTCGTAAGGTCATCATTTGGGTTATTATTCTTTTTCCAAACTTCTTACTGTTTGAAAAAAAATAGTGCATGTTCAATAGTTAATGAACATAAACAGTGGAAAGAAAACCTTTTTAACCTCCTGCCACGCATTAGAGTTTAGGTGTCAGGAGGTTGAAATGATGAAACCATTACAATCTTTTCCATAGCAGTGGTGCAACCATGAGTTTTCAATTATATACTTATTACGCGCTTACACTTTTGTTAAAAAAAAACAAAAACAAACAAACAAAAAAAAAAAAAAAACAGTCAAACATCTGCTCCGGAGTGGTGTAGAAAAAGCACAGGTCGAAACCAAAGAACCGATGTAGAAATATGACCCAATTCCAACCCTACAGAAATGTCTCTTGTTTCACATCCAGCTCTGCGGTGTAAAAATTGATCAATAAAGCCAGCTAGTCACAAACCTGGAAAACACTCTGGACCCAAACAAGGTCTGCCTGCTGAAATTAAATGCACATTCGAGTGAAGCGCAGGTGGACCGGAGTGCAGGCTCGAGTGTGCACACAGTGAACTCTTGACCCTCAAACAACTGCCCTCGCACCCAAATAACAAATACCTCCTCAGCCCACCCCGATTCTCGCCACGGTCCTTGTCTCACAATCACTTGCACGTCCCTTCTTTTTACCATTCACCCATTCAGCAGCCACAATAATGACCGCTACCCATGCTCAGCGCCGACTCAATAGCCAATATAAGAAAGAGAGACTGGCTGCTACGGGCTTAAACGGTGAAAACTATTGTGTTTAGAAAGAATCAATCAGTCCTTTTCAGAGTAATTCGATTCTATTCACAAAGGAGTAGGAAGCAATTTGAAAATGGAAATGCCACTTGACTTTGAGAGGCGGGAGGAGAGGAAGGCGGGAAGAAGAGAAGAGACGAGAGGTACTTCTGGAGGAGTATGCCGAGCAAATAGAGAGGGGGGGGCCAAAACACTCCGGCAGACGGCGAGATTCAATCCGCACACTGTATCGCTCAGAGCCGATGAAACAGCAGCATTTGTTCAACAGGTTAGCCCATTAAGCTGTGTGAAAAGAGCAGCCGTCGCCTGGTCCGGGACACAAAATACCAGCCTGTTCTGAGCTGTAGCTCGGTAAATATCAAACGCAAGTGGGAGTATCCTTTCATCTTCAAATGCGCACGGCAGCCAAACAATCAGGGGAAGCTACTTGTCGGCATAACAGTGGACTTAGATGAAGGTGTTATTAAATTTAGATTAACGCCACCTTTTAAGTCGCGCAGGGATGATGGATTAAGGGATAAGGCACTGCTTACGGCACACTCCATCATTTCATTTCACCGGTCAAGAGAGAGGAACTAATTAAGTGCTAACTAACTGCCGATTAGGCCTCAATTAATCACCTATTAGAAGAGTTGAAGAGAGGTCAGAATAACATAAAATTACACAGAGTGCTGCACTTGAAAGAGCTGAGCTGCTGAATGGGAAAACGACCCTGACATGTTTAGTTTCAACAAATGCACACGCGAGTTTTAGTAGCTTTTCCAGGAAAACAGGTGAATGCAGCTGAAATAAAAAACTCTGCTTTCATTAGAGTGTAAAATAGAACAAAAAAGGTCTGGCACTATTGAGTATTTATTTATTTATTTATTTATTTAATCATTAACTCCGTTCTATTTTTTCATGTTACAGTCATTTGTGACTGTATCTCGACAAAACTCTGAAATATGTGCATGTTTATACTGTATCTATTTTGCCTATAGAATCCATAAATGATTTAGAGAGTGACCTGAACAGCTGATATGCTGATGCTAAGCAGATTATTAGAGCACTGCAGTCTTTAGACCATATGTGTGTATGTACCGTGTGTGTGTAGGTGGGTGTGAGCGTGTGTGTCTATTTCCTTGAACAGATGGCATCATCTTGTCTTATCTGCACCAGTGAGAGGTGTGGTTGACCCGGTCATATAGCTGAATGCTATCTGCATAGCTGTCTCTCTCTCTCGCGCTCTCTCTCTCTCTCTGAATGTGTGTGTGTGTGTGTGTGTGTGTGTGTGTGTGTGTGTGTGTGTGTGTGTGTGTGTGTGAGAGAGAGAGCGCTCTCCTGTATTGGAGCGTATACCTCAGAGGGCTCTAGGCATGGAGGCCCCAGGAGTGATAGAGTTTCTGCCTTAGTCCAAGAGTGCTGGCTGGGCAGATACAGAGCCCCACACAACTCCCCTGGCCTGTTGAATCATTGATGGATTGAGTCAGCGCTCTCTTCATCTCAATCTCTGCCTTTCTCATTCTCTTGCACACACAGTGAAATATCCTTCTCGTTCAGTCTATGACAATGGTTTTGTTAAACTTCGAGTCGCACCGCAAGACTCCGGCCCTGCTCTCTTTAAAACGTGGCTTCGGCGACGTAAACATGACACGAGATGCCCAGAGAAGTCAGAGATCATGTGCTACATGTGTGTTAATGATTGTGCTCTCTCAGTGGTCAGAGAACATACATACTGTAGGTAGCGCTGGTGCATGTAAACCTGTTGTGTTCTGGCTGAAGAGGACATTCAGAGAACGTCTCTCTCTCTCTCTCGCTCTCTCTCTCTCTCCATCTCTCTCTCTCCATCTCTCTAGCAGGCTCCTTGAATCACCACCGAGCAGCCAGTCAATAAGCCCAGATGGTCAAGCCCCAGGATAGGGTGCAGTCTGCCCTGCCAGCACCACCCCCGCCATGGCCACACACATACAAACATATATACACAAACACACACATACACAACAACAACAACAACAACAACAACAACAACAACAACAACAGCAGCATCAACAACAACAGCAACACCAACAACAACCTGCACTTTTGAGTAAAAGCAATACGATTCCAGGATCTTAAGCTCTCAAGGTTGAATGTGTGTGTGAGAGGAGTTTTACTTTACACTTTATTCAGCGGTGTGTTAGAGGGGGATGTGAGCTGAATAACGCAGCGCACTCCTCTCTGTGGTTAAGACAGACAGACAGACAGTCAACACGTCCTCATTGTCAGTGTGGGAGGAAGACTGGAGAGAGAAGATGATGAACAACAGATGCCTGATTATTATTGCACACAAAAGAGAGAACACAAAACAGAGTGTGCCAATAACAGAACCATGACTCAGCGTTAATGTTTTTCAAATATTGGATATTATTTTCAGATTTCTGGGCACTTCGGTGGTTGAGCTCGTATACTTATACCATGGGCATTTTTGTAAACGAAATGGTTACGTCTTACATAGCCATAAATAACTAAACATATAAACAGCAAACTGCATCATGGGAGGCGAGTGGTTAGCGCTGTTGCCTCGGACCTCCAAGGCTGGGTGTTTGAATCTCAGTGTGTGTGAAGGTTACGTGTTCTCCCCCGGATTCCTCCCACAGTCTAAAGACATGCAGTGTAGGCTGTATTGCTGTTTCCAATCCGCCTGTGGTGCATGACTGGGTGTGTGATTGTGCCCTGCGATGAGTTGGCACCCCATCCGGGCCGTACCCCGCCTCGTGCCCTGAGCTCCCTGGGCTTGGCTCCAGACTCACCACCTGGATAACCAACGAACTTGTTGTTATTTTTATATTTAGCTAACCTTCTATTCCTCCAATTAATCGATGGCTCTCAGCCAATCAGAAATGAGCACGCGGTCAATAAAACAATAAATTCCCTGCTGATGGCGATGACAAAGTCTCAACTAACTGTAACAGAACAAGTAGAAAACGCAGAGAGAAACGAACACATTTCTAATAAAAGTAAATCAATAGACTATGTGAATTATGTCATCTCTCCACTTTCTGTCAGGAAAAAAAAAATTCCATCTCTCTCTCTCTCTCTTTCTTTCTCTCTCAAACACACAAACATCTCTTACACACTCTCTATTACGCACATACACTTACACACTCTGAAAGCCAGAGGGGCTACTGGTGTGAGCGTCTCAGTAGAGGCCAGGGCCGAGGCTGAGGAATTAATTGAGGTAGTTTGTTTCACACCAGGGAGTCTATTAAATGCCATGTCACTGCAATGCCATGGGGAGTAACAGGCAAACAGTACCCAAAGTCTGAGGAGAGGGAGAAAAAAAAAAGGCTGCAGAACAGAGAAAAGGAAGAGTGAAACAGACAGAGAGATTAAACAGAGAGAGAGAGAGAGAGAGAAAGAGACAAAAGAGCCCGGGTGAAGTTGAGGTGCTACTGCTGGCCTGCCGTCCTCGCTAATCAGCAGACTTCATCCTCTTCTCCTCGTTTTTTCCTTCCTCTATGGCCATCGATCGATCGGGTGTGCTGCCATTCCGGACCCCTTTCAGAAGACACGGTGGGAAGCCAAGACTATCATGGCTCTCCATTGTCTTTTTATTGGCCTGCTGTTTTACATTAAGACCTGTCCTGCAAAAGAGAGCGGCCCGGTACCAATCACAGCATCCCTAAACCCTCGTCCCTGAAGTGGGAGCTCAGTGTCTGTGACAGTCCTATCAAGTGTGGTGCATGCCGTGCACACACACACACACACACACACACACACACATACACACACACACACACGCACACACACACTTGTCCACTGGACACAATCCATTGGCCACACTGCTCAGCAAGACACGAGATAATTCTCTGGATCACCTTTGGAGAGGATAATTATCCACCGCTGTCTCTGTACACACTAGATCTCTCTCTCTCTTTTTTTTTTCTTCCCCAGACTGAATATCATTTTAAAGTCACCCAACTTGAAACTTGCTCAATAGACAATTTTTTCCTGCGCAAAATATTAAAATAATCGCTTATTGTGTTAAGAATAATAACATTCATTACTGTTGATTTCATGAATATGCAAATAAGACACCACCCCAGTCCTACTGTACGGACAACCGCATGGTAAACCGTTGCTGCATGCATCTACAGTACGCATAGGATATTTTATGACACAGTAACACCCGCCTGTTGCATATTTAATACCGACTCTAATTTCCCCGTGAAATTATCATACGTCCCGTATTTCATAAACGAACGCAGAACCACTCCAGTGACAGTTTTCATACTTCGATGCGACTTGAAATGTAATTCCTCGGAGAGAACCTGATCATAAACGACACATTTTATACATAAACGGTATAGTGATATTTAAATTAAAATGATAATAATAATAATAATAATAATAATAATAATAATAATAATAATAATAAAAATCGGGGCTGTGCATACAGTATGTAAGTCAGGCGCTGCAGAATAAAAAAACCTAATACTTTTAGAATTCTAAAATATCTCTGCATTATTATTCAGTCTGAGTATGAAAAATTATGAAGGTACTGTACTGTATATGAGAATGACTGAAAAGACCCTGGAAGACCTAGTAATATTTCACACAAGCCTCTGAATCCGGGCTGAGCGATGGTTGTACGCAGTCACATGCTGTAGGACATCACATCAACAGCCGTTGCTGTAGGCGAAGTTAAAATGCTGAGGACCCACAGACCTTTGATAAGCCACGGACATACATACCATTCACACACCAAATCACACACTATAGGCAATTTCAGCCTGTAATGCAGGACTTTGGAGGGAATCAGAGAACCTGGAGGAAACCCATCAGTAATGGGGAGAACATGCAAACTGAACACACACACACATTGGAGTTGAGGTTTGAACCTCCGAACCTGGAGGTGTGAAACAACATTAGTAACTCCTGAGCCACAATGCCGCTAGGCTCGGAATAACACCAAGAATTTAAATGTAGTTTTGGGAGCCAGAAAAATGACAGACAAAGTTGCCAATAATTCCCTAAAGTTAAGTATATCAACGAGAACACTGTACGCATGGAATCAGAGGCACTTTACGATTTCTCATTCTTTTTTTGATGAAATCCTCATTTTTGCTGTAAAGATACAGTATGTGTATGCTAACAAGAAGCTAAACTCTTATCCCTATTGTGTTGAACACAATCAAATTACAATACATGCATACTGCAAATTATAGCTACAGTACAGTGGCACGGTGGCCTCGCACATCCAGGGTTGAGTTTTCAAGTCCGTGTTTGTAGACTTTGCACGTTCCATATATGCTTGGTGTGTTTCCTCCCACAGTCCAAAGAAATGCAGACGTCCCTGATTGGTAATTCGAAATTGTCTGTAGTGACCCGAGTACCCTTGGACAGGCTCCAGGTCCCCCCGCAATCCTGAAGAATATAAGCGATATACATAGAAAATGAGTAAATGATTGTGTGAGGATGACAGATATTTAAGCTGTGAATTCAACGTCTTTAATAATGTCCCCAACATGGACAATACAACTGTGTTTGTGTAGTCTCCAGTAAAGGTGATACAGTATGTCCTGGTTTTAACTGAACTTTCTATGCACACATTAACAGGCTGAGGGCAGATATGCGCTCTCGCCAGTCTCATCCTATTACCTGTGTCCTGACATTATTGTGACAGGTCACAGCCCTGCAGGCCCCCCTCTTTGGCTCTTTCGCTCACACACAGTTTGCAGAGACACGTTGGCCTGTCTCCAGCTGGCTATCCGATGACTTACTGCAGGACTTACCCTACACCTGTTTCAGCAACTTTAGCTTAAAATATTGACTGGCAAGTACTTTGCCCAATCAAATTAATTTCCCGCAAGACAGGGCTGAAGGTGATGCGTCAGTTAACGAAGGCTGGATACGGTGAAGGGTTTGGGGGCAAGCAGCAACGGGAGCGGACTATGAGACAAAACGTAGAGACGCAAACATAAAGCACGCGTTCATTAATGTACATGACTTGTCACTGCTCAGAAACAAAGAGGTCGAAAATGATAGAAGATTGAATACAAAGAGGACAGGACATGACATGTTTCGTCAAGGAAAGCAAACAAAGATTGCTCTTTTGTCCTTTTGTCCACCTGTCTGTCCATTCAGGTGGCTTAAAAAGCTCCTGCTGGCTTCCTGTCTTCTCCCGACCGCTCTTCTCTCCTTTCCGCTTGCTCATTAGCACAAGACGCGTGCGCGCTCTAAACCGTCGGCCTCCTTTGAGACAACTCAAGCCAAACACTGCAGCGCGAGGCTGCGGGACACTTCCTCAAATAGAGACTGTTACTTATATAATTCCACCAACTGCTCTCAGAATAAAGACTGCGCCGTAATGACCTGAGCTGACAAGCCAAGAGCAAGACAAGGGGGTTGTGCGCGGAGCTACAGCTCATGAATATCACAACGGAAACCGGCAAAACTGCTCGGTTTTTTTTTTTCCATGAGGCATGTGGGAGAGTCTGAGAAATACTGTATGAATAGCGTATTTAAAGGATACTGAAGACAGCCGTTTGCAAAACCCTGCCACGCTGAGCTGTCGGACAAAAACCACAGGAAGGGCAAACAACCTTTCCTTCCGATGGTCAATGTGCGCTTCTGGACTTCCACTCCGCCTGATACGACCGCACACACATGCTTAGGAGTTTAGCACTAAATAAAATATTTATCGGTTAAATGGTACAGTATTTGCCAGTGGAAGAGCTCATGAATTTTTCAGACTATTATGAAAAAAGGGGCGGTTTGGAAATAGTAGTTTGTCGTAAGTAATGAGAACTGAAGGGTGTAGGAGCAACGTCAGGATGAGTATTTGTGTGTGTGTGTGTGTGTGTGTGTGTGTGTGTGTGTGTGTGTGTGTTTGTGGGGAGGGGGGGTATTCATGCAATGTTGTTTTTAATGTGCAGTTACAGAGGGAGCACTGGGAGAGGTATTGGAGCGCAGTGTGTGTACAGGTGTAGGGACAGCCATTAGAAAGCTGTGCAGCTCTATAATGGAGAGAGGAGCAGATGTGACACACTTACTGAGAGCCTGACAGCAGAATACACACACACACACACACACACACACACACACACACACACACACACACACACACACACACACACACACACACACACACACGCATAGCATATACACCCACACATAACATACACACCCACGTCCACATACAAGCAGAAGAGCAGCAACATACGGACGCGCAGTTTTCACAAACGAGACCAGGCTTCACTGTAGACTCCTCCTGAGGAAGCTGTAAGACGAGAAGTGCCAGACAAGAGTATCGCTTCCGCACCAGCTCATTAGTGTAGCAGCTAAAGTAACTGTTGGCATGAGTGAGCAGTGTAAATCAGCAGGTACACCAGAGACTTGGACTTTTTCGTGTACCGAAGGCTTTTGGAAATGACAATTCAAACCATCATGCTTTTGTGCACAAGTGTTCAGATGTTCAGATGGTGCATGTTAATGAATTGTACGCTCTAAATTGATTAAATGACCTATTAGAAAATCATTCTTGACAAACGATCCATTAAGTTGCGACTGCAGCTCATCATCTGACCTTAGGCTTGCTTTCCTTGTTCACCTCTCAAACCACAATGCAAAGTTTTAAGTGAGTGCTCAAACACAATTATTGTAAAGTCAATACCCAAATCTAATAAAAACCAACACTGCTCCTTTAACCTTTTAGGTATTTAGCAACTTTCTACAAATAAGTCCTTATTCTTATTCTGGTTAGGGAAATAAAAAAAAAAAAAAAAATCCAGAGCTCTAGGATTCACGGTCTTCCACGTCATTACAGCTCCATTATGTAAGCGCACTCCACAGAGAAAGCAGACCTTCACTCACTGGCCTGTTCTCCCTCCCATAAACTGCACTCATTTGGCATTTGATTGTTGGTGGCAGCTGTTTGATGAGGTAAATAAAAACGCAGTAAATAATACATGGCTCAGATCCTCTGTTCATTTGGTGTTCTACACACACACACACACACATACACCATGCATGCATTTGCACAGATACAGTACGTGCACACACAATGACTAGTGCCTTTGATTCAGACAGATGATGAACTCAAATCAATAACTTTGACTATTTTATCTTCTAAAAAAACATTTTATTTGTGGATAAACAAACAAATGAACCAGATTGAAGGTGTAACAAATACACTGGCTTCTCCTGTCTTTGGTCAACACCGATGGCTAAACTCGCTCACTTCCACCATATGTAAGGGTGGGGTTCCAAATGCCGTCCTTTTGTCAACTCCGCTGCCTAATTGATTTGGATCCAGTTTGAGGTGGAGGGGGTAAGATAAAACTGAGAGTCTGGTGAAAATGAAATCGAGGCAGGCATCTGTTCCCCTATAACTGGCCATAGTTAGCCAGATTTCATCCGAGCTGTGAGGGCCTATTCGCTGAAGCATTAGCTGTTTGAAAATGGCCGCATCCAGCCGGACTGCTCTCTCTCTGGCCCTCGCTGCCCAGCTGGCCTGTTCAGCCTGCCTGCAATCCTCGGGCACAGAGCACCTGATAAACTCCTTTTTCCACCTGATCAACGCTCATTTCCCATTGAGCGAACGTAATTCCTGAATCTCCTTTAGCTTAGTTAATTTACAGCCCTGCGCAGGCAATTTTCCTCTGCGCCATATGAGGCGAGCTTTGCCTACTCTCAATTACCGTAAATTGTCCGCAAGTGAATGAGTCTATGAGACATGAACTGAGGGGAAGGAAGAGGAGGCATGTGCGTGATGAGGTGCGATGGGGGGTAGGGCTGTTAGACCATGTGTGTGTGTGTATGTGTGTGTGTGTGTGTGTGTGTGTTTATCGTGGCTGGGTACGGCTATGCGGTGGTGGGTCTCGGGCAAGCAGGGTGAAACTGATTGCTCATTTATACATTGGGTTCCACAGAAACTCTACACTGCCCACTCAGAGCCCACCATAACACCCAAACCCCACACACACATACACACACAGCCGGTGAATGGCTGACCTCTTCATAGTGTGTATGATATACGTTGCAGGTGCAGGCGGGGTTATCTATTATGAATGAGACATGTATTGCTCGGAGCATTAGTAATGTATGAGCTGGGCTTTGGTCGAACACAACTATGGGTCCTAGGAGCAGTTCCAGCCCTTGCTTCCTTTTCTCCACCTCGCTCTCACGCACACACACACACACACACACACACACACACACACACACACACACACAGACTCTGATAGTAGCACTAACTCATGTTACGAGCCGTAGCACATGACAGCTTCTGCACATTCAGCACGGCCTATCCGATTTGGACGCTGGGAGTTCTGCCTCAGGGGCCGCGGTCTACCTCCTCAGCTTTTCTGAGCCGAGATGAGGCAAAGACAGGAGGGAAGGAGTGCAACGTGGACAAGCCCCTCTATCGAGTTGGCTGTCTGGCTATAATCTATCCACCATGTGCACATCTTGAATTATCTTGACAATGAACTCCCCCTACCTCTCGAGCTCTTTCTGCCAGGGTGTGATGCCTTTTAAGGATTTTTATCGCTGACATTTAGATTTGGAGTCTGTATCTAGTCTGCGTTCACCTGTAAGACAGCGGTGAAGGGACGTCTTACTGGCCGCATCGCTAACTCGCAAAAATGCTCTCAGAAAATGTCGCCCACCTTCATAATTGATGAAGCGAGTCTGGCTCTGTGGACGTCAGACCGGTACAGTCTTCACTACTCAGCCTACCCAACTTTACAGAACACGTCTACACACCCCTACCATCCACACACACACACTCACATGCACACGTTTCTTTTCTATCTCTTCGGCTTTCTCTCAAAGTCTCTCCCTCTCACTCGCTCTCCCCTCACCGCTCCGTTCAGATGAATTAGTAAAACTCGCATTAATAATGCAGGCTTGTTTGAAGCCACAAAAACTAGAAATGGAGAGCGAGTGAAGGAGTGAACACCGAGAGAGAGTGAGGGCACGAGAACTCTGTTCTGCTCAGATATCATGTTATAAATGTGAGACGAAATACCATCAACTATAGTGTGTGTGGAGAGGAGCAGCGCTGAGACAGGGAGGAACGGCAGCATGGAGCGATTATGACAGGAGGCATCACTCAGCAGCTGTTTAGAGGGGTGGAAAAGGAGTCATAAATCAATTTCACACCGATTATGACACAATGGCGAGCTGTGTGAGAGTCTAAGAATTAGGCGGTACGCAGCAGAGGATCATGTTGGGCTAAATTGATCCTCATGAAGAAAAGAAAGACAAGAGAGAGAGAGAGAAAGAGAGAGTGAGAGAGAGAGTGGGAAGCAAAGAATAAGGCACGAAATGAAGAGAGACTAAAAGGCAAAGGGAGCGTGATAGTAAGAAGGGTGCAGAGAGAGAGAGAGAGAGAGGGAGAGAGATGAAGTGAAGAAAGATGAGGAAAAGTAAAGTAAGAGAGTGAAGGAGATGGAGATAAATCAGGCGAAGAGGGAGAGCTTCAGTTCAGTATTAAAGACAATCATAGTGATGTGCAAGGAGCACAAGTGTCGTGTGAGCCACGGTGGTACAGCAAACCACATAAATCACCAGTAAGAGTTGTGTCAGTAAACTATATATATATATATATATATATTAGGATGCAACATGCTGCCAAACATCAAATGCCAATTTAAGTCTTTTGATTAGTTTTGACTGAGACTGCTGATGTTACGTGCTATCACTGCAAATTCAGCAAAATGTCCTTTATGGCATTAACCTTCCCCAAAACTGTAGTATCAATTGATACTATGCGCACAGTTGTCAAAAAAACGACCGTGAAAGCAATACAAAGCTCCGGCACGCAGAATATTTCCTCTGCAAACATCAAATCTGTAATAACAGCTACACTCGCCAAGTTTTAATGAGGCCTACAGAAGCACTTAAAAGAACATATCTCACAATCACTTATAATGCATAATTCATCAGCGCAGATGAAACAGCAGTTCTTGTCTCAACAGATATCTCTAATTTGAGCGATATCTCTGCAGCCCGGTCAGGGATCTCCTCAGATCCGCAGGAGGCTGGGCCGAGATCAGACAGAGGCTGCGAGAACCTGCGCGCCGGCGTCTGCGTTCCTTTGCAGATGTACCATGCAAATAAGTGTAGCAATGCAAGCAGCCCTTAAGCAATTATCTCGGCATTAAATAATCATTAAGCAGCCTCACCAGGATACATGAAGCCTGCATATTAAATGCTGCCAAAGAAGAAGGGAGCTCTTGTGATTTGTGGAGGAATTGAAGTTGTTGAATACCGAGTCCTATCCCGGCAGACGCACAGGACGAGGCAGCGTTTAATCAGGAACCATGGGGCGTGTGAGCCTGGGCAGTACATTGATGCAGAGCCTGAAGGCTGATTTCTAAACCGACAATTTAACAAATAATTGGTTTATTAAAAAACAAACAAGAAAAAAAAAAGAAAAAAGACAACAACAATTAAATCAATATTGATGTCACAGCAAAACGCAGTTTGGGGACTATATTGTAAATAATTATACAGAGCACCATTTTACAGTAAAATATCAGACAATCTATGCAGAGTAGAAGTGTTGTTCAAGTCAAACTGGGACTTGTAATGAACGTTCTAGTGAATGCATGCACAGTACGATGACGAGACTCATTTGAATGACGCAAACGTCTTAGCGAAGGCCGTGCATCCTCGAATACGGATCCTGGGGGATGTGAGGTGGCTTGGAGAACAACTGCAGTCCGTGAACATTCAGCAGGTGGAACGGTCTAAAGAAAAAAACGGCTGGTTTGATCACCAAAGGCGGTATGATTATGTATGACCTCATATTGCCCACCATACTTTTTGCACATCACAGAAACTCGGTTGGGAGTTAACGCCACATTCCCTGTACAGTCCTGATATCACTATATATTTCGAAATGTTTGGGCCATTAAAGGAGTTCCTGGGAGGCTAGCGTTTCAGACATAAAGCAGGCAGTCCGATCATGGTTCCGGCGTACTGAGAAAACATTCTTTTATTCTGCAAGACCTAGGTTGACTTGAACACTCCTATAGCAAACCTTCTAGGTAGGAGTGAAAATGTTAAACAATCCCTTTGTATGGACATTTATCAATTGGTGGATGGATGGGTGTTGTGCACTTTATATTCACAAGTATTTTAGGTGAAAAAGCTTTGGTTTAGTAAAGCACTGGGACCTACAGTATATTTAAGTTAGAATTAACTGCATGATAAATTGGTGAACCCGCGTGGACTAATTTAGTGCAAATAGTGCAAAGGGATCTGGTGACTCATTGTTAAACGCTTTGAGCTATAGATCAGAACCTAATATAGCTATAGATCAGTAGCCTAATGAGCAAATGTCGTGGACTATATGCAGTATGTATTTGAACTTTTTACTGTATATTTAGGTTTATCATATAAATCAGTGTTACAAGTATTTATAGTAAATGCTCTCTGCTGTAAGGAAATTACTGTAAAATGACCTGCAATATTCCTGGACCCAGCGATACAATGACATGCTGTGAAAAAGTACATGTAAATATCACTTCCATGTAAATATCTAAAAATCTATTTATTTAACCAGTATTTACTAGTATGTATGTTTTACTGTATTATTTTTTGCAAGTGTGCAGGAAACAGGGTCTGCAGTGAGATGTGCTACTATTGTGGCTTTTTTTTTTCCACTAGCACATCTACTCACGATGCTGCAAGGGCTCTAAGCATACGCAGTGATATAAAGCATGCTTAAGACAGTCACATAAAACCTAAGTAACATTGCTGTTTAATTGTTGTTGTGCTCGTAAACTTTTGTTTATTCCTGTTTGTGTATTTTATACATTCTCTGCACTGTTCCACTATGCGCTGTTGCTGCCAATTCCTTCGAAACATTTTATTATTCTCCACGGAGCCTTCAAGTTCAGGCTGGATTTTGGCTCACTTCGTACAGACTGCAATAAACACCTGTGCCTGTTCACCTAACCATTCAACTCGTGTTTCTATCTTCTTACTCTTGCCATCTTCCTCCATGGAAAATCCACCAAGGAAATCATTCGTAACACGTGTTTCTTTCTCTCTTTTTTTTTTTAAGAAGACATAAGCTTGCCCATTAAAAGGTCTTCTCTGAGCCCTACTCTGTTTCCCTTTCTCCTCAGAGTTCATTTAAGGAGGGCAGCAACAGGGCCGTGAGAGACCGAATGTTTTCAGTGCAAGTAAATTAATGGAAACTCATTCTCTCCAAAGTGCTGCATGTGTAATTAAGGCTAGGATTGGTCAGCTGGGGGCTTCCTACCTGCTTAGCAAAGCGTGCCTGCCTGTGTGTGGGAAAGAGATTATGTGGCACTGGGCCATGTATGTGTGTGTGAGTCCATGTGCATGCATGCGTGGGTGTGTGTTTATCTCTGGGTGTGCAGTGCGCCGCTTGTTGGAGTGTGACAGCAGGGGTGACTCAGGGCGTGTGAAGCACACCTCCCACATGCAGGGTTACATTAATTCCACTAGTACAGATGAAGTAATATCTGGAGGCTAGTGTAATTAGTGCAAATTCAATTGGACTCAAATACTTCATTATATACCTGCCAACAGAATCTGAGATTGATAGCCATATTTCCCCCCCTTTTTTTTTTCAATTTCCTTTTTCCTCCATTAATGGTTTGGAATTAATTAAATAGCATGGCGCAGTCAGGCAGCTTTCAAGAACAGAATTTCAGCTGTAACATGCGACTGAACCAGGAAGACTGAATACTGAATAATGAACAAAGGCTTGATGAGCATTTTAGCGATTGCCTAACGAGGAACACATGGGAATATGGGTGTAAAACACACACCGCGTACAATGCTGTTAATGCAAATTTAATTACTGTTAATGCAATTTTAAAGACTGTTTTACTTCGATTGTGAAGAGTAATTACAGATGTTGGCATCTTACAAATGTGCGAATCCGCTAACTTTCACCAACTCGCTCGGTAACTTGGTCAATTAGCGGGTACAGAATCACTTTTAAACCAGTTATGCAACTCTCTGTCTTTTCTTTCAACATTTCCCGTTAGCCTATAGAATGTCAGCAGTGGGAGGAATATGATTGGAGGTGCAGCTGCAGAGGAGTGCCCTAGTCCCAGGGCTGGTCATGTTTCGGCTCTTTGGGCCAGCGTAATCTACTGCATTGCCCATAACACACCAGGAGCTCTGTGCCCTGTGTACCATCTGCATTCATTTTGCTCACCTCTGGAGACCCGGCGTAATACTGTCTCTCGGAAAGTAAACCGTGATTCTTATTGAATTATTTTACCCCTTTGTTTTATTCAGGAAGCTGCATAAGACACACACACACACACACACACACACACACACACACACACACACACACACACACACACACACACACACACACACACACACACACACACACACACACACACACACACACACACATGCCTGCACACAAGCAAACACAATCACAAAATACACACATCTGTACACATTGACGCCTCAACCCGGGCTCTGTTGTCTTATTGAATTTATTTATTTATTTTTTTTGCAAGGTTCAGTGGCATTTAATCTTGATGCGATTTTATATTTGTCTATGCTAGATTTACTTCTCAACTCTCACTCTGTTTACCCAATGTAATTGACAAGCCATTTAGAGGAATGGAAAAACGAAAGTGGTGCAGCATGCCCTGTGCATCACTATGTCTCCACCAAACTGCCAGTGTGTGTGTGTGTGTATGTTTGTTTAGCAGTGAGTACATTCATCTGATGTGTGGGGACACATTCTGCATTCTGAGGACATTTAGTTGAACCTGGGTGGTAAGAAGGTAGATTGAGGCTCTTCGAATTTTAATACAACAATTCTTAGCAAATGGCTAAGATGACTGTATTGAATTTTATCATTAAGCTTGACTTTTCCTCAAAGGGGACCTATTACACAAGATTCACATTTTAATAATTTTTAGATGTTCAGGTGGGTCTCCAGTGTATATGTACACTAAAAAAAGTGGGTTTCCATTTTTTGTTTTGGCCAGGGCCTAAACAGGATAATTAGATTTTCCTTTATTATGACCTTGTATAAGAAGAAATTTCCACCCCGGCTTGTTGCTCAGCTCTGCTGTTCTCCGCAGTAACTTATTTACATAGACACTGAAATGACGGACTTGGACGAGGAGTAAAACACATGTATAGTATAGCGCTTGAGTCATACCAAATTTATTATCTGAGGGGGAAACTTTTGGTGAGCTCTGAAACCTGTGTTATATGTTACTGTATATAACAGTAAAATATAGGACCGCAGTGTATTATACACAGCAACAAAATGGCCAAATAATCAGCACTACTTGAAGCTAAATAAAATAATAATAGAATGCAGAAGCTGGAGTTTCTTAACATATTCACATCTTGATATATTTTATTAAACATATTAGTATGAGCATTAGAAAAAAGCTGAGTGGGCATAAAGTTTTTAGCATATAATTGTTAAGCTGGTATCAATGTGCTAGCAGATGTCTTTCAATCATAAAATGTCATCAGTATAAGACTTTTATTAGTCTTCGATTATTTTCTGTTAACAAAAGGAAGAATATTTAGACTTGTGGAATGAAGCACACCACTAGACATACACAAATACACATAATGGTATGAAGTAGCAAGGTCAAGTTGATGTCTTTCTAGCTAGTGCTGTAATTTCACACAGTTAATCAGTAAAAATCATGTCAAACACACCCTATATATACAGTACAGACCAAAAGTTTGGACACACCTTCTCATTCAAAGAGTTTTCTTTATTGTGTTCTTTATTGTGTTCTTTAGCCCAAACGCGTCTCTTCTGCTTGTTGCCTGTCCTTAGCAGTGTTTCCTAGCAGATATTCTACCATGAAGGCCTGATTCACACAGTCTCCTCTTAACAGTTGTTCTAGAGATGTGTCTGCTGCTAGAACTCTGTGTGGCATTGACCTGCTCTCTGATCTGAGCTGCTGTTAACCTGCGATTTCTGAGGCTGGTGACTCGGATGAACTTATCCTCCGCAGCAGAGGTGACTCTTGGTCTTCCTTTCCTGGGGCAGTCCGCATGTGAGCCAGTTTCTTTGTAGCGCTTGATGCTTTTTGTGACTGCACTTGGGGACACTTTCAAAGTTTTCCCAATTTTTCAGACTGACTGACCTTCATTTCTTAAAGTAATGATTGCCACTAATTTTTCTTTACTTAGCTGCTTTTTTCTTGCCATAATACAAATTCAAACTCTTTGAATAAGAAGGTGTGTCCAAACTTTTGGTCTGTACTGTACATTTATGGCATTTGGAAGACACCCTTATTGGAGCAACTAACATTAACTACACATATGAGCAGATAAGGGTTAAGGGCCCTGCTCAAGGGATCAAGAGTGCTACAGTAGCTCAGTTCTGATGGTCTTTGAACCTGGGACCTTCTGATCAGTAGTCTATTGTCTTAATCACTGGGTTCCCCCTGCCCTATGTAAAGATGCTTACTTTAAGCAGGAATTAGTGACCTAAGGATGGCATGTCAATCAACTACAACCGTCTGCTCTACCAACTAAGCTATTGAATGTCAGATTTGTGCTCAATTTGGCCTGATACTTTTCATACAGTACCATATCACTAAGACAACTCTAACATATTATTAGCAGTGGTAGATTAAATGCAGAAGAAATGCTCGAAACACAGTCATGGGTGTAATGAACATGACCAAGGTGGGTTATTTAACTCATCACCCATTTCATCCAAGAATGCTTCTCTAGGTGAAATTAAAAGTAAATTGTTCTAAGTACAAATTGCACAATTTTTTTTTAATGGAGATTAAACACTTGGTAAAGTTGCATGGTAAAAACCATAGCTATGGCTAATTGTGGAAGCATGAGCATCTCCATATGCACACACAAGGTGAAAGAACTCACAGGATTGGAACTAAACAGCTGTGTGTCCATAAGAAGACCACTTATTAGTGAGACTAATAAAAAAAAAAAAGGCTTGAATTTGTTAGGAAGCATAATGATTCGACTTTGGTGCAATGGAAAAAGGTCAGGTGGTCTGATGAGCAAGAAGGGAAGAGCATGAAGCGAAGCACCCATCATGCATTGCACCTTCTGTACAAGCCTCTGGAGGTTGCTTTAGTTGGTTAGGTCGAGGCTCAGCAACGTAATGTGGCAATAAAATGAATGACCAGGGCATGTCACCAATGGACTTTTTCTTCCCCGATGGCACAGGCATATTCCAGGACTCATATTGTACAAGAGTGGTTCTGGGAGCATGAGAAATCATTTTCACACATGAACTGGCCACCACATTGTGTGCTGTAATCAAAGCTAAAGGCGATGGAATGAAGATCTTAGATCTTAGAGCGTGCGCCATTTTTGGTCAGGCAGCAAATAAGCTTGTGCAAAGGTTTCGGTGTCAATGCAGCAGTTCGCTTTTGACACCGCACAACAACAGTTTGATACTCGCCAAGCTCAGACCCCCGTGTGTTTGACATGGGAGAGGGTAGCAGAGCAGACTCTGTATCTACTTTCTGAAATCCTTGTGACTACACTCAGTCAGGGGGCCAAGGGGTGGAGCGCGAGCTGATGTGAAAGCTATCTTTGATCTGAATAAAAAGCTGAAGGCTCTGAAGGGCACACTTTGCCATTATTCATAGGAACTTCAAAGCCCCCATAATTAAATTGGAAGAATACCTAACAAAGAAACAGCCACAACGCAAAACTGAAGGGTTTGGGTCGGGAGGAGGGCGACGGAGGGGGGGGGGGGGGAGGCAAACAATACAAAGCAATACAAAGGAGAAGCGGTGTCTGTGTATCTCCACAGCATTGTCCGGGAGATCCTGCGGGAGAGTAGGAAGCACCGAAGCCCTGGAGCACATGCGGATTTGGAGGGGAAAGATGCCTGCGGTTAATCCCATGCTACTGCCAAGGATCATGGGCATGTCAGTTCCTTTCTTCCATCTCCCATCTTCCTTAATACCACTGAGGGAAATGGGCATGCTTTTGGCTGCTTTCAGGCCCAGGTGAACCAGGCAGACAGAGACTGGATTACTGAGAAGCAGCCTGCCTAGGCTCTGAGAGTTCCATGGAGACCACACCCTTCTAGACTTCCCCTTTACCTCATCAAAACAACTCCCTATCCATCATCCGTCTCAGTTATGATGGAACAAGAGAGCTAATCGATAGGTGGGCTCCCACAGCTGCCAATGTCAGGGATTTTTTCCTTCGTCAGAAGTTCTGGGATAAAAGTGCTGAGTCGCTTGTCGCATGCCGACTTTATTCATCTTATCAAATTACAGCCACCTCATATAACCATCTCACGGGACCTAACAGCCTGGGACAGGATTTCTCAATATTTCCAACCCATGCCTGATTTCATTGTTTTTCTGATGAATGGGGTATGTGAAATGCATGAATGTTATGAGCTTCTGCTGTCTCTTGGTACTAAAAGACTTCAAGAAAAAAAAAAAAGAAAACAATGTAGTTGGAAAAAAAATGGCTTAGTCAAACAAATATATGTTTATACTCTTAAATTAACAACTTTTTAGCTACATTTTAAATTCAAAGCTATACAGTAGTACAATAGTAACCAATGTAGGTTTGATGAGGCTTATTCCAATGCATTGTACTACAATTATGGCACTGCACATACACACACACATTCACACCTACTGCAGGTGCAATTTCACATCTGTGATGAAACCCATGCAGTCACAGAGAGAATATGCAAAAGACAGGAACCTAGACAGGAACGCAGGCTCAAGAACCTGGGACCCTGGAGCTGTGAAGCGGCAATGCTACCCATTGTACCACTGCGCACCATGCATCTAAAATTCTAAATATATCTTTTTAGCTAACGAGACTCATAATTAGCCAGCATTAAAAATATATATACAGAGGCCCACCTGGGATTTAGACTCATGGCTATGGATGATTAAATGAACCTGTTCAGTGAAAACTTTTTACGCAATAGTTCTACTTACAGTAAGAGCACATGTTAACTTTGGAAACATCACAAATAGGACAAGGACAAATTCTGTCAAGTATCAGCACTGTTGATTGGAAATCTGGTGACTGCTAGCAGGTGGACTGACAGACGTTAAACAGTAATCTAGTAGATCCTCAGTTTTGTGCATGAGGAGTTGGGTGTCACACAGTCCCTTCATCCAGATGCCCAGAATGATTCAAGTAATTAGACACGACAGGACATGCAGAGCACCGCAACCCCAGAATGCCCCTCTGCTATCCTGCTCTCTCTCTCTGTCTCTCTCTCTCTCTCTCTCTCTCTCTCTCTCTCTCTCACTGTCTGTCTCTCTTCCCTACTCACACACAGCCACTGATCAGCCTCAACAGCAATCATCTTAATTTCTAATTATCCTCGATTAATGTATGCAAATGGAGGTTAATCTAAACTTATTGAAACCATTTCAGAGCTGCACTTTTAGAATCTGGCTCTATCAATTAACATCAATATTTGTCTTGATTTTATTATTTAGTTTCCACCTCGTCCTCATGTTAATCGTCATAATTAGTGGTAATTAAGAGCTTCCTTTGGTAGGACAGAATGAGTCCTGTTGATTAGTGGCATATTGAAAGGGGCTAAGCCATTGGTCTCTGCTGCAGCATCTCCTTGTTTCCCAGACCATATACTATATATTCACAGGAACGATCTGAGACAGAAGTGGAAAAACTTGCTTAAAAGCAGCTTCATCTCATGTTGAATCCGAACAAGCTTGGTGTTAAACACGTGGTGTAAAAATCCCCTGATGTTGACGTTACATTTTTAACAAGAACTATCTCGGAATCACAGAGGAGCAACATTTTGAGCATGCATTTCATTAAATTCCCCGTCTCCATGTTTCTCTATGATACGCTATAAAAGGATTTGTTAATATGAGGCATATGTTGGATTATTCATTACATGCATGATAATGACATTATTGAGTATGCAAGGCTACTGGGACCAACTCGATTTTCAGTAAATGTGTAGAACAGAGAATAATAATCCATTTAGCACAACAGTGTAATAATACGTCCAGATGGATTATAAACACTGTTTTTTTGCAGCATCTAAATACGATTTTTAAGCCTAGCTCATAACAGGGCTGAATGCGGAACAAAAGTGATCAATCTACTGATGCTAGACTCACAAAGTGATCAATGGACATAAAACTATGACTGATTAAACCTCCACATCATACTGACTGCGACTTATTAATTATGTATTGGATTATTAGAGGGCTGATGGCAAAATGGTTCATGTAGTGCTAATTGTTCAGCAGGTGAGTGAGTGTGTGTGTGTGTGTGTGTGTGTGTGTGTGTGTGTGTGTGTGTGTGTGTGTGTGTGTGTGTGTTGTGCTAGGACTATGTTATTGCCAGTACCTGCAGGGATTTCAAGCTCATTCACCCAATGACAGTGATAGCTGGAAGTAGAAATTCATAAATCGTTGAAGCTCAGCGATAAACGGAGAACTGTTGTCGAGAGAGATGACAAATCTCATAGAGATTACAAGATTGGCAACTAGAGAGAGCTCTCCATACCCTCCTCCGATATAAACACCGCCAGAGGTCGAAGGTCAGACGTCTTAAAATATCACCCATGTCAATTTCCATCGCACATTTTCAATGTCACTCTCGAGTGTCCACTTTCTGAGACGTCAGTGTCAGCAGGCTGCCAGGTCTGACAGCTGACTGATACCAGAAGAGAACACAAAGCTAATCGCACTCCGAGATCCGCATCACCGTCACTATTACAATACAGTTACGCACTAACCTTCTGGAAGCCAAACAGAGCACAAACAGTGTCACACATCATTCTCTGCCACAGTGTGTAAGGCCTAAAGCCATGCTAATTAAAAACAATGTCTCATGCTAACCTTTAAAGTGCTAACATCTGTTTTAATGCCCTTTAGATAACATGCTACATATGCCACCCGGCTATGCTCCCATGTCAAACCTAGCCTCACCTATACACTGCTCCTTTTCAATTAATTGTAATGGAATATGGAGAAGCTGAGAGAGAGAGAGAGAGAGAGAGAGAGAGAGAGAGAGAGAGAGAGAGAGAGAAATGGAGGCTCATTTTTATGTGAACAGCGACTTGAGGAAAGCTGTCTATAGACCCTTAATTTATGGTAGTGCAAAAGTGGCTAAGCAGATGGAAACAGATACAGCAGGACATGAGCTGTCTCTTACACATGCACACACACACACATAAACACACACCCACACACATGCACATACACCGACACACACATCTCCACTGCCGTAAATTGCGCTGAGGAATGGAGAATTTATGAGGCACAAATATCTCACTACCAGCCTATCATTTCCTAAGCACTGTCACGGTAATTCTTCCCCAGCCTGTCTAAATACACAGATAAAGCATGCCTGCAGTCTAACAGAAATCCAGCACAGACACATGCCGGAGGATGACGAGGTAAGAGAACGAGGGAGTACTGCTAGCATGTCAAAGGAAGTGTTTCAACTCCAAAAAACAAGAAGAAGAAGGAAAAAAATCCCATCAGATTGTTAAAAATGTCTCATCTGCTGTTACACTATGAAATATTTATGCATCCACTTGGAAGAGGTGAAGCAGTTTATCTACAGTTTGCTATCATTAGTCAACCTAGGATGAGAGATGAACTTGAAAATAAATAAAGAGATAAAATATGATTTCCACTTTCTCCCAGGCTGTAGGATATGGCAAGATAATACAAAAATGCAAAGGTGTTGCTCATGCAATAAAATAGATTCGTCCCCAACAAATTAGGCCCATCCAGGAAATGCTAATGTGCCCAAACGGGATGAAAAAAGGAAGGTAAATTCAAAATCAAAACCAAAACATAGTTATAATTCAGCTGTAACGTTACACCAGGACTGTGTGCTCAGGTATGAACCTGACCTGCGATACCAAGGCTTATATGGGCTTATTAGAAAGGACAAAAGAAAAGAGTGCAGCGATCTTGATACTTACTATGAGCAGAAAGCAAAGCACAGAATGGGCAAGCAACAGTCTCCAATTTACGCAGCAATTTTCTGCTCACTCACTGGGGAACTAAAGCACTCTGTGTCTCTAGTATTAAAACGAAGGCACCTAACACAGTTAATTAGCTCGTCTAGAAGGCACAACACAAAAAGAAAGAGAGATGCTGCAGTTGGATCATCTTGAACAGTCGCTCACTGAAGCTGATCTAGAGCGAGAGGATTAAAACATGCTGCCTGAGTGATGATGGTGATCTCCTTCTGTTGGGAAAATGTGTTATTGAACTGTTAGGCACTGATAGCTAACAGCAACAATGTTTATTCGTGTGTGTGAGTGTGTGTGTTCATGTCGGTGCTGCACGATATAAGGCTATTTAATTATTATAATAATCATAATATTGGCTTTTGTAGCAGGCATATGCAGCAAATGAGCAAAAAATGTCTATAATTGTGTTCTGTGAGCATAGTGTGATCACTTGCAGATGGTTGAGGTTTATGTTTTAAATCTGAAACCAGTGTGATTGATTGCACAGCTCCAAGGTTGCTGCTTCGATCTGAGCTCAAGTTACTGTTGAATTTCACAAGTTCTCACAGTAGATGGGTTTTTCTTCTGGTTCTCCATGAAGAAGTGAATAAATAAATAAATTAATCATTTTTGTCAATTGCAGGCCCATATGTAAATCAATTCACTTGTTTGTTTTAAATATATTGTAAGGCATATCCATAATAAAAATTCTATAGTAATATAATAAAATTTAGCTTTTTTTGTCCATATACAGGATTGTGCAAAAGTCTTGAGCCTCCCACCCAGTTTCTTTATATATTGCTTCCAAAGAGTCAGTCTGTCTTGTATTTTTAATGTAGTCTTGAGGAATAGTTCTGCAGGCTTCCTGAAGGAACTTTTTGGCTCTTGTGTTTGGCAGGTTTCGGCTCTCATTTTCAGTCCAATGCCTGTAGCTGACCAGCTTCAGTGGAATGTTTTTAGTTTCTTACCTAGGAATCGTTCAAGCGTGAAAAAACTTCTAACAAAAGGCATGGACCAGTGAGAAACAAGTGCGGATGGTGACAGATGATCAGGCCAGTGATTAGTATACTAGTGATGCTGAATGCTGAGAGATTGGAACAGACGTTTGGGCAAATGAGGCTCCTGAGGTTGTTACATAAACAACCAGTTTTTAAATTGTATCTTTAGGCCTGTTCCAGTAAAACATTTGTTCCCATTTCATTAATTTAATGCGACCTAACTAGCATTGTTCAGCAACACTATTATAAACGCTTTATTGAAAATGGATTTACAAGTCCTAAACTATAAATCAGAAATGTAAAAAATGGATGGTGATTAAGAGTTGGGATCCATAAGGGCCATTTAGGGTCATTTGTCTATATCCATATAGGTTTGAGTTAAGATGTCTTTTAATAATGTTTGATAAGACAAAATTACAGTCTAGTTTAATAGAATGTCTTCATTTACAGGCTAGTTCTTGTTCTCAGTATGAATCAGGTAGAATATCACCTGCTACCTGAAGAGCTAATGACGATCTAAAGTGCTGACACTTTAATAGCACAGAATGCAACAGTGCAATAAATAAAAGTCTTTTATATGTTAACTCTCATAATTCAAAAATGTGTTAAATACGACAACTGAGGACTTAAAGGCAGCTCTTGTTCGTTTTATGTCTGCTATAATTTCTGCCACCTTCATAAGGCCAGACGCGGAGGTCAGTGTCTCTATCCCATGGGGGTGGATCGAGAGGAGACATAAACTTCTGGACTGTGCTGTAAGATATGGCACACACATACACACACACTTCTTTCCCTCATGCACACACATTGAGCACACACACATGAATGCACTTTCCTCTAAACCCCTTCAAGCATTACAGGGTCTTTGGAGACTCTGAGACTACCCTGAGAATAGTATAGTTCCCTAGCAAAGCCCCAAAGGACATGAGCTCTCCCATGATTCCCACTTTTGGACCCAACTGTGGTGCAGAGCCAGCGGCATCCCAGCATGCACTGCAGAAGAGCACAGAAACATCAATGCTGGGGCACACACTTAGCAGCAAAAATATCTCCCACTTCTTTCTGTGTGTAGGCTTACAATGTTCGAATAGACAGTACACGCTCGCGCGCACACACACAAACACACACACACACACACACACACACACACACACACACACACACACACACACACACAGCTTTTACGGCACCATTAACATACCATTAACATTATAATTATTAATACCTTTAAAATACATGGGTTCATGCTAACAATAAATCCTGATTTATACCTACCGTTATTAAATTACTTTTTCTTAACGATTGCACTTTTAATACTGATACCACTTTCTGTGACACCTGTATGTACCCTAACCTTTAAATATATCCCTAATATAGTATAATGAATTTATAAAACATTACACATTATTTAAATCATTAAAGAAGGCGTTACAATTTATAGTGGTAGTTATTACACATTTATAACCAGTTGTAATAACACTTTATATTAGCAATAGCAGTGGAATTAAGGACCAGTCATGCACACTGATAGAATCAAATAATGTAGACTTGTATAGTGTGATTTCTGATCATTTCTCTGATTAAATTTTTTTTTCAAAAAGACAAAAACCAGGTTCCATGACGCACTGTATAAACATAGGTCTGTTTGGTATTTTGACAATATATAATGTGTTATAAATTATTATACACTATTGTGATATAATGTGTTATGCAGTTTTGTTCACACTTTATAATAATGTGATTAAAAGTGTGATGTATTTCTATAAACCAAATGCACAACAAAGTGTATGTTGCACTATAAATGTGTAATAACATGCTATGAAGGTGTCCATAATTGATTACAATGTTAATCTTCATAGAAAATGTTACCATACACAACAACAACCACCACAACAATTAAATCAAAAAATCTAATCTTGCAGAAGAACCTTTATTTTTCTTCAAGAAATGACATCAAGATACAGAATTTTTAGGGTGAAAAACACAAATGAGGAAGTCTGGAGCAAAATGTCTTATATCTGCAAATTATAATTTGAAATGTTTAGACGTAAGGATGCAGATGGGAGGTGTTTTCAGGAGGCACAGCTGGAATGACTAGGTACTGGGGACAATTTGCGAAAATGCATGCAGATATTGCATAAACAATAACATTTATGCTTTAAGGTTTTAACAAAAAACGTCTAGAACCATGTCGTTGTCTTCTCACAGGACTGCTCATTAAAACTAAAAGCAGATTTTCGAATCTAAGACTATTCACTGTAAATAAAATAAAGAGCGATGCAGTATTTCTCTAAACATAAAAATTAGTTTTTGTCATTGAAAAAAAAATCCTTTGTCTTTATGGTGTGCTTATAAAACGATACGTTGCCATAAGATCACTATCAGCTTATTGGACAATGTGTACTAAGACATTCTAATGCATTAAATGCTGTAATTGTATGTGTGAATTTTATTTGTATGTTGTATGAGGAAAACTCAGAGAGCTGAAATCTTCTCTATACTGTAGCTTGGATCTGCTCACGACAATAGGAGAGAGCAGACAGAGACAAATGCTGGCACTTTCCTGGTGTTTTAATCAATAATTTAGTGAAGCTGATAGAAGCCATACTTTAATCAGAGCTAGACTACATCACATTACAGAGAGAGAGAAACCTATAGAGAGCACTCTCATTTAGTATTGATATGAAAATGCTCGGTTCACTTTGCATCGGTGAAGTGCAATACTCGCCTGGGGAAAACACCCGTATAAGTGTTTGTGTGTGTGTGTGTGTGCGTGTGTGTGTGTGTGTGTGTGTGTCTTCACCTACAGCTCTGCAGTGCTAACAGCGGGCTCCTGCTTCAGTTTCTCTGTATACTGGAAACAGGTTTTCACTCTGTTGAACTTAAATACACACTGATGCACATCTTTGTGTTTAGTGTCTCTGCAATTGTAACCAAAAAAAAAAAAGAAAGAAGAAAAAAGCAAACTAATTGAAATTACACACAACTATATCTGAAGGAAATGCACCAATCAATTAAAACATCATGTTTTCATTAAACCGTATGTTTTCACTAAACGATTTAAATAAAATTCAGCTAAGAATCATCTTTCAATTCAGGGAAAAAAAATCAAAACAGCTGTCCATCCTGTACATACTGTACTGTATATTTTTACAGTCATGAATTTTAAAACCCGTTCTGTTCAGTCTCTGCTGTCCGATCCATATAGAACACTTATTCGTCACACAGGAGATATACAGCACATATGAACGATTTCTGCCGGTCATATGCATTAGAGTAATCAGCATAAAGCTGAGCTTTACTGCCCCGACTCAGCACCGAGGCATTACGTCATCCATTATTGACAGGCCCATTTCTTAACGATGTAGTGAGCACTCAGTTACAGTCACTCAGTGTGCTAAAGAGAACAAACGAACCCCTGCAGAGTTCAACGGAGATACACACGAACATCGCTGTATACATGCACAAGCGGATGTGCATACCCGGACACAAAGAGAGGTGTGTTGAAAATATATGGGGATAATTAGTGGGGGCAGTGTCAAGCAGCAGGCAAACAGGAGTCTCATGAGGAATCAGTGTACACTTGCTCGCACGGATCCAGCCCCGGTAAGAGCAGAGCACAATCCTAGGTGTTATTAAGATCTCAGCCCTGCCTCATTCGTCTGCATTTCCTTTCTTCATGGCTTCCCTAAATACTGCCCGATCTCACTCACTGTTTCTCACTGTGATCAGGATTTCAGCTTGTGCCTTTTCCTTATGTCTGTTTTGAGTAAGCCTCCTACTGCAGGGTCGAGCATCCTTGTTCTTTTATTACATCCATTGTTTTTTCAACTTAAATGCTATACGTCATTCCTATGTGTGTGTGTGTGTGTGTGTGTGTGTGTGTGTGTGTGTGTGTGTGTGTGTGTGTGTGTGTGTGTGTGTGTGTGTGCGTGTGTGATAACATGCACCATGTTTTTGCTACTTATAAGACTTAAGCCACTGGAAGAAATAAAAAAATTCCGGTATATTTACAATAGTGGGAATTGTTTAACTATCCTGGGCACGAGTAAAGATTTCTGTCCTCCAGGGAGCGAGAGATGCTGCACAAGCAAATTTACTGCTCTGTATTGACTTAAGCTCTGAAAAGCAGCCGCTACTGCAATAAAGTTCGGTGAGAGAAAATCCTATACAACTAAATCTCAAGATAAATGCAGATGTTTACAAATAAACAAGTAAATAATGAAATAAATAGATTAGCAAAAAGTGATATATATAAATATTTTATATAGCAAATTGATCTTGGAGCCCTTCTGGGACGCCATATATTAATTGCATGCTCGTTATTCTTTAAACGACTCAATATAACCAAAATAACAAGGCTCTCTGCAAAACGGTACGGCACGTCTTCTTCCAGTCCTTTTCATCTCTCTCCCTCACCTTTCACACCATGGGTTAAATTGTGAAGAAATGATCAGAAACCCTTCTCCAAATCGGCACACGCATTCATGGATACACAGTCACGCTAACCAAGTAACAATTGACAACAGGGCAAGAAAGCAAAGCATAGAAAAGTGCTGTGTGGTGGAATGAGTTGAAACTTTTCATTTTCTATTTAACTGAAACAAAAGCTCATTCTGGCACTCCTGATAATCCCTTATCCAGTAAAGGCAAGCAGGAATAGAGCTGCAGAGCACTGAGCAGCAATTACACACACACCCACACACACACCCCCACACACCCCCACACACAAAACACATATATGCGCAGATACACACAATATACCAGCACACTTGCATGAAGCTTGCAGAAAGACACACATGGAGACCAGATGTGCGATGCAACTGTATGAGGGAATAATAAAAAAAATCCACTATATGTGTGTGTGTGTGTGTGTGTGTGTGTACTTTGTACACTGTGTATATATATTTATTTGTTTGTTATTCGAGGTGCCAAAACACGTAACGCTGATAGATACAGCAGTGACACAATCCCTATTAGTGGTAATAAAAATATCTAAATGCTTCGCAAAAACTTTAACTAAAATCTACAATTATTCGTGCAAAGCCTTCAGAACAAGGAATGAATTGACTCTTATGAAAATGTCAACAATTAAAAAAAAAAAAAAAAAAACGCACTGACTTACCAAAAGCCCAAAAAAGGTAACTTTTAACAACTACAAGCGTCCCTGTAAGAGTGAAACTGCATGAATTTGTAATATTTAAAAGCTGAATTATTCATTTTCATTTATTTATTAAATCTTGCTCGCTATAAATTTTTAAACAAGCAGCACAGCTCTCAAAAATGTGTTTTGAAAAAAAAAAAGGACTGCAGTTTGTGTCGCTTCACCAGAAGAAGCATATCAAAATAAAATGCAGCTGAGACTCACGCTCTCTTAAAGAAAATATGAAAAAAGGAGAAAATGTGAAAAACAAGAAGGAGAAGAAAGAAGAAGAAGAAGAAAGGAAGACATGGAAATTTTGCTTTTACTTGCATTTATAAATTTGTATAAGCAAATTGATCTGAAATGGTTATTATTGTAGATGAGGATAAAAAAGAACACAATTATAAGGTACAAAAGCAATTTGTTTTGTCCAAGTACTGTATGTTTTATACAAATTGGAAAGAAATCTGAATTTCAGAATGCCACATTTCTTAAAAGCATCCCACTCACTTAGCTCAGTGACTCATAATTTTACAAAAAGTGTCAAAATTCATTGAACGCAACAAGATAAATTAAAATCCTTCATGATTATGTTTCTGATCTTAGAGTAAAGGAAAAACATATATTGTATACACACACACACACACACACACACACACACACACACACACACACACACACACACACACACACACACACATATATAAATAGAAAAACATTCATATTTTTGTGTGGAGTATGTGTATCCCAAACCACCGACAATTCATTTGCACTTAGACACAGAGGAAAAGTAAGTAGGACGGCAGAGGCTGGACAGTTGGCGGTGTGTTTAAGAGTCTCTGTCTGTACTGGGACAAGGGGACAAGGGGCTGTTAAGGTGATGAGCGAAGAGCGATTTAGAAACAGAGTGCGGCAGGTTATTTCTCAACAGTCTTATCATTTTTATATCTCTGCAATAACACACTGTCTAGAGGAAAGACACCGACTTCCACTGCACATGTTGCCCGTAGTAAAACAGACACGCACACATTTATACACACACACACATACACACACACATGACAGCATGCCAGCATTCACACACAATTTCCAGGCACCTTCAGAAAAGTCAGCCAGCCTTCATTTATTTGGAGTTTGGCTACTCTCTGTTGGTAGGGAAGTCAGAGCGTCCTGCCAAGAAGAGCTCACACAACTTCTGATCAGTGAGCACTCGGCCGTGCATTCAAATAATCTGCATGCAAACATGTAAATCTGTGTGCTTAATTCTGTCACGTCGAATTCATTTCTTAGCATTGCTTAAAAAAAGACAATTGTTCTACACGCTAAATTTTCAGATGCGTTCTCTAGCAGTGATGCTAAGGTGTTTAAAGATGATGCATAAAGTTTGATCGTCCCAAATAAACTCCTCACCAAACTGACAACAAATGGAGAAAATAGGTAGATTAAAATTTTTATACAGAAAATTTCTCGGAAAAGAAAGTTTGCAAAGTTTTTTTTTTCTAGACGAAATCACAGGTTTTCCAAACTAATAGCAAAAGAAAAAAAAAAATCAAAGTGGGATGACCCCCACAGAAGGCTGGAGTGGGGGGTGGGAGCAGTTGTGTGGGAGGGGGGTTGACAGAGCGCCAGCACGTGCTACCCGCGAGGAGGAAAAGAGAACAAGACTGAAAGAGAAAGAGAGAGAGAGAGAGCGCGTGTGCGCAAGAGTGAGAAAGTGGAGGATCGCCTTACCTCGGTCAGATACAGGAAAGCAGGTGGACACTGGAGCGAGTGAGGTAGCAGCCCAGAGCCGGAGAGCAGCACGCAGCCCGTGTTCGCCATGGAGCACAGCATGTGGTAACGGGACGTTTTGCGCATCAAGCTGGGAGATCCTGCTCTCTCTCTCTCTCTTTCTCTCTCTCTCCCTCTCTCACACACGCTCTTTCCCTGCCTGACTCTCTCTTTCTCTTTCTTTCTCTCCCTCTCTCTTACTCACTGTCTCTCTTTCCCTGCTCCCCTCTTTCTGACAGGCTTTTCTCTCCTCCTCTTTGCTTTTGCTTTCTCTGTGTTGTTGGTGTCGGACTCAGCTGCTCTGTGTGTGCTAGGGAGGTGTGCTGAGCGTTGGAATGGTCCAGGGCCCTCTGTCATCAAGCCTCTGCCGTGCACTTTCACACACACGCGCACACATACACTCACTCACTCACACAGACACACTCACACCACACACACACACACACACTCTCTCTCTCTCTCTCACACACACACATACACATACACACAAGCCAATGTGAGCCCACGGAGACAGAAAGGGGGAGGTTCTGATGGCAAGAGGAGAAAGGGAGGAGGGAGGAGGAAGGCATAGAGCGGGCAGTGAGCAGGATGGAGCGAGAGAGGGATGGAAGGAGGGAGGAGGGTCTGGTGGTATTCAAAGATCAAACGGCCCCAGTGTAGAAAACGAAGTGAATGTATAATGATATTAGAGCAGCTGATCCCTGCCGTTAATTGTGGACCCTTTTCATTGTTTGCGCTGCTGTGTGTCTGCTTTTCTCTCACTACAGCAACATACACACAGACACACTACTACTACCACTACTATTTTAAATATGCTGAATATTAAAATAATTAACTTTCGTATGCATTATAATTAAATGCATCATGTTAGTCTGATATATAACTGATAAATATACTGACTCCCAATTAAATAAATGATACAACAAAAAAGAAAAAATCTGGCATGTTCTCAGAGAATTAGCGAGCGGCATTAGTGCAGGTTCAGTGTGGGATTATAAAAGCCGGAGTAAGGTAAGCAATACTGTTGGCTCTTTTGGGGGCTTATCAGTATTTCCCACTGGAATCGCACAGAGCAGCTGTGGTTCAACATGGAACATGGAACAAACCTCCATTTAATGTCTGATGCCCAGCCGCTTCCCATGCATCAGCACCCTTTATGGGACAGACATTCACTGAACGCTGCACGGTGTTAGTGTTACAAGGTTCTCTTTGCCGTTTCAGGCAAAATTGAACTCTGCATGCCTTCAGAAGTGGCACATGTTTAATTCCGGTTTGGAGTTTATTTTCTTTATCCATTTCTTTATCCATATCACCCAACATGACTATAATTCTGGATAAATAAGTGAAATCACTTGAAAGGAGATTAATATGGAGGTAGCAGCATACTGTAAGGAACACATATTCTTTGCATGTTTATTGTTCCCTTTCTGAAACAAGTAGGTTCGTTAATATTGCAGTACTTAGTGTTGGAAGTAATTCTCTAAATAGCATAATACAAAGGAAACTATGGTGTGCCTGGGTATGCCTTTCGAATTTCACCCTTCTCATGAAACTACACACTGCACTCTATATTATATTATACTTTAATAGCGATGTAGTAGTAATAGTAGTAGTTTTCTGACCATTTATCACAGTGTTGTGCAGTTCAGAGTATATACTGTACCAGTAATTCAAATTTTCATATCAAATCTATTGGGCATCGTGGTTATCACCTCCAGGGTTGAGAGTGTGATTCCCACCTTGGGTCTGTGTGCATAGAAGTCGCATGTTCTCCCAGGCTTGGTTAGTTTCCTACTAGAAAGCCTCTCCCTATGCAGGGTAGACTAACTGGCGATTTAAAAATTGCCCATAGTGTGTGTGTGTGTGATTTTGTGCCGTGCAAAGTTTGGCACCCCATCCAGGTTGTGTCCCAAATGCTCTGAAATAGGCTCCAAGCCTCATACAACCCTATACAGAATAAGTGGTAGAGAGAATAAGTGACATAATAATAATAATAATAATAATAATAATAATAATAATAATAATAATAATAATAAATTATTATTATGCATACATTTATAAATAAATAATATTGTCAAAGTCACTGTCATTTACTAAGTACCAGGTGAAAGTGCAAAACCTCTCAGTTGCTCTGATGTAATCGCATAGAATGCCATTTCTTTGGACAGCGTCTCCGAGTATTGTGCAACGTAAGCAATTTAGAGTACGTGAGGCTCAGCATTTCTCTAATGCTGTTAGACACAGGCCAGCCCACTATCTCTAGCTAGCTATATCAAATGCATTGTAGAGAACAATTCTATCACCTCTGGCCACTTGTAATTCAAATTTAATCTGTGTATTTTGTTCTCCAGCCTGTCAGAAACATTTCAGAGATATATCTCGCTATCTCTCTCCATCTTCCTCTATCTCTCCTGATTGGCTGCCAGCACCTGCTAGACAGAGAGCAGAAAGATTTCTTCCATGCCTAAAGCTGTGGTAAGATGTCTTTTCATGTACATGTGCTGCCTTATAATGTACACATACACATTTCCCAACGATTCTGTCATGACACGCAGTGCTATATATAGCACTGAATATGAATTACTACAACAGGATCGACAGAGAGACGCATATCACCTCAGGAACAGCATATTATAGATTATCATACACCCTGATTCAATTTTCATGCTTACAAAGAAAAAGTAAAAAAAAAAAAAAAAAACGATAGCTGTAGCTTTAATTTTCATTTTTATTTCTCAACATGACAGAACTTTTCTTAAAAAAGAAAATCCTAATGTAAACAGACTGTGATGATTTCCTGTAAACGCATTAGATCGAGAAGGAAGATCATCATCAGACATGAAAAGAAGCAATTGCAATGCAGACTCAGGCCAGCCAGAGGATATATAAATTCTACATGCAGGCAAATTGTGGAAACAAATGTAAATATGATTGATCAGAGGCACTAAGTAAAACTGAAATAAACCACAGACTGTGTTATGGCCTAGCCTCTACACACTGATATTTCCCTGGGTACAAATTGAAATTGTATTTACAATACCAAATCCATGTGGGCAAATATACAATAGAAAACTGCATCCCTGTAGACACCACCACACCAACATGTAATGACTACAGATTTCTGACACTATCAATCCAAACTCACACTAGAACTTCAAAGGCATGCAGGTAGTGGAGCGTATTCATCTTTCAGCAGGTCTCAGTAAATCACAAACACACTCCTGCTGCTCCAATCAAAACCAGGAAGGGAAGCGTCAGTGTGTGCTTTTCAAATAAAACTCCGCTCGTTTTCAATTGTAGTCTATTTGTCTTTATTCTGGCAATCACATATGATAATGAATATTTCTATTTTTTCAGCAGCAAGGGGTATAAATATACTTTTAAACATCAAACATGAAAAACACTTCTCACATGTAAGTCTAATATACGGGCTGTCTTCGGGTGTAGTAATAGTGCTATTGATCTGGACGGAGCAGTTTCACCGAAGTTGAAGGTGAGTCCCACTTCAGCCTTTATAAGAACCTAAAAACCCTGTGACATTGAGAAGTTCAAAGCACTAGTGGTATAACTTCAAAGCTGGTTGAAATTTTTTTTTTTGTGCTTTTCATGACAGATCAAGTTTTGTTTATTGCCACAATGCAAAAAGGTCTGAACTATCATGGATTTGGGCAAAAGGTGAAATCAAAAATCATGAGTGACTCATAAGTGACGATTGCTTTTGAAGAGAATTTAGGACACTTATAAAAAACAAATGCAAATCCCCCCCCAAAAAAACAAAAAAAAAAAACCTGTTGTCCATACGAAAGTCACTTTGAGATGCAGCATTCCCAGCTGGAGGAGTCAGCGTTTGAAATGGGAATCAAAGCGGCCATTGCCTGACAGGGGGCTATCACATTAGGAATTCTTTTCCCTTCATCCCCCAAGGTGTTTGTCCTCTGCAAGGTGGAACAACAGCGAGAAGGAAAGTCATGCCTTTCTCCAAAAGTCTGTGCAGTTTAGTTTTTGGGCTGATCTGTTATTTATAAAAATCAAACAACTCTAAGCATGTTGATCATATGCTATCTTATTGGCATCATATTATCACATACCAATAAGATAAATAAATAAATAAATAAATAAATATTTAAATCTGTCAATACTAAATGAGGTATCCTTTTGATACTTACCATGGTAAAGGCTTGATAATAGCACAGAATAAAACTAGATTATTTAAAGTGTTCATATGTAACAAACAAAAATCATATAAAAAAAATCCAGAAAATAATTAAATTCTGTTTCATGTCAGGCTGCATGCATCGCACTGCCATTGATTATTTTCTTTGATGTAGCATTTTATTTTTTGTGAAATATGTGCAGTATTTTTTGTAAAATAATCAATATTTCTTAAAAGGAAATTTCATTTAATTAATAAAATTGAATTAGGCGTTTTCAAGCAGAATTTTTAAGCAACATTTTTCAGATTCTTCTGCTAAACTCTTTCTGGTCACACTAGATGTCCTATACCTGCAGGTACTGTAGATGAATCTGTGTAATTGCCTAAATAACAGTCTACATACTATTATTTTTTACTAACACACCAATCACAGTTTCTCACTAACACAAATCATCTTGATAAATAATAAGTTCCGCCAACACAAACGTACAAACCGCCGGATAGACCGTCATTTTAACTATCAAATTAACAGATCATTTTTATTATTTCTTCTAGACAGGATCTGCTGTTTGGATCCAAATGCTTTTCATTGTTAACCTCAGTGCTACTCCTGAGACAGTCACTCTTTCTTGTTGGACTATTGTTATTTCTGATAATCTCCAAAAAATACCCACCCATAAGTGACAGCAGGTCTGTTGCTTTGACCTACCACATATTTTTTTCTGAATTGCTGAAATCTAACTTTGGTCTCAGCATTGACCTACAGTAGGTCTTATCAAATCACTTTGTGTCATTTCGTACCTCACTATAAACTTTAGGTAATAATACTTCCCTTCTAGCTTTTCTGTACAGGCATGTAATCTGCCTTAGTCAGTCAGTGCATTTACACGCCATTCTGTCGTTAGTCTGACTAATTGTGCTGGAAATTAAAATTCTCAAACTTGAACTAGCACACAAAAATAATGTGGTTGGGAGTCAAGCTATTCCTTGCACGTTTTACTCAATCTGACGCAGAAATCGCCCTAGGTGCTCTGCACATGCTCAACGTGTCCTGCCCCGGGCTTTGATGGGAAGTCGAACATGATGCGTAATACTGGAAAAGGCCTCTAACACTATGTCGGTGTTGTCTACCTTTAAATAACTTACTAAAAGTATAATGTACAGCGCATAGAAGATGAAAAGTTGTCCATGGTTTCAACACTCGTTAAGCTACCAGTTTGCCAATTATTTGTTGATTGTTTTGGACTGTGATGTAATACAGTAGGTCAACTGTGAATACAATACTAACAAGCTGAACGGGGTCACATCGCCACCTATCGGAGTGGAGTCTGACATATTTTTTTGGTCAATATCGATTGCCCTCCCATGCTTGTATACTAGGACAATGGTATAATTGAGATACTGTATAACCATAGCTTAACTTAATTGTGCATGTACTGACACTGATACTGGAAAATCAGTTGATTCTGTTTATTCTGCTTCACAGTTCCCTAGGAGCATCATTAGGCATTTAACTAATTCTACCATGGTGCGCTAGAAAGCCCTTCTGAGCCTCTCATCATATGTGGTCACAACAGGTCAACATCTGCTATGTAAAAATCAGGCCTCAAAGACAGTAATGACTTAAAAAGTACTGCATTAGCTTGCTCTTCATTGCACACTTTGGGCTGTTTTTGTAGACAGTATTATATATATATATTGGGCTGTTTTTGTAGACAGTA
>JAAGKR010000758.1:121015-165977 GCA_011419295.1 Clarias macrocephalus | reverse complement strand
AAAAAAAAAAGAAAAGAAAAAAAAGGAGTGGGCTCAGGAAACGTGAAACTTGGTCGAATAAGAACTAATAACCCAAAACTTCATGAAGTTGGCCAAACCACTAGACTTGTGTAATTTAATTAAAATGTCTGCTTTCCCCCATGTGTTCTCTGCTTTATTTCAGATTAAATATCATGGAGGTTGAATATCAGAACAAACTCATGTGTGTGCATGCTCTGGTTATGTAGCAGTAGTAAAAGTTCAACACAAATCTCCCAAAGAAACAGGACTTTTCTCCCAATTACAGTACATTTTCTATCTATCATTGTATAATCCTCATATAGGGATCATTATGTGGAACCAATTTTGTCAAACTTCTTCCTGTTTGAAGGCATTAAGTTCACAGTTATGGGGTGTTATTAAACGGTGAGGAAAAGTTGCAATGTACACAATGATAGAGTGCAGGTCTCAGGACGTTATTTATCAGAGGATGTCTGACCAGACACGCCTAAAGTCAGAGTGATCAACCTGCACTAAGCACAGTATTTAACCTACATTTGCTAAACTAATCCAAATAGGGCTTTACTTACACTACATTACAGATGCAGTCATTATAGACAAATAAAACCATTTCTTCAACACTGTTCAACAGTACTGTATGTACTGATATATGATTATTATCATATTATTATATATATTAGAAATAATTCATCAAAGTGCTGCTTTTATGTATTTTATGTTACTACAGGCATTTTAAATTCATCTCAGTATCACCCAGATGAATAAGACATTTATATATTTTCCATAAGAAATACTACCACTGTCCAAATCCTGACGATCTGGTTGTTGACTCCAGAGGTTAACTGGCCTTGAATCCAGGAATATGCCCGAGCCAAATTTCTGGGTTTGGCTGTAATAATCTAAACATAGGTTATTCAGGGAAGCTAATAAGTTCCAACCGGGCATCGTGCAACTTTTCATTTTTGTAGTGTTTACACAGCTTTGCTAGTCTCAAGTAACGAGGCTGTGGCTCGAATGGGTCTCTACATGTAGGCTTGCTGACTGTCACTGCATGCTGTTCACTGGAAAACACTCTGTAACTCTGATGACTCTGTAACTCACAGTCACACCAACAAGCCTGCTAAACAAATTAGTACAAACAGAACACTGAGCATCATGCTGTTAGAGGAAACTAATCAACAAGTGGTGTAAAGAAATAAAGTCATGGAGTGGATATATTTATTAATATTATAACGTTATGGAGTTGTCAGCATTCTGAAGTTGATTGTTTTCCTATAACAGTGTTTCAGTGTTTATTAAAATTTAGCACAGTGTAATAAATTTTTTCACATATCCCAGTTATTACAGCACCCCTGGTGGAGATAGGGTTAGGGCCTTGGTCAAGGTCTCAATAACGACAGCGGTGCTGGGGCTTGAACCCCTGTCCTTCCGACCAGTAACCCAGAGCCTTGACCATTTGAGCCACCCCTCCCCTACGCTTCTGAATTCAAAAGAGTACTCACTCACTCACTCATCATCTATACCGCTTAATCCTGTATTCAGGGTCGCGGGCGACCTGGAGCCTATGTCTGGAGACTTAGAGCACGAGGCAGGGTACACCCTGGACAGGGTGCCAATCCATTGCAGGGCACATGCACTCACTCACACACTTATTCACACACTAGGGGCAATTTGGGAACGCCAATTAGCCTAATCTGCATGTGTTTGGACTGTGGTCCAGGAGGAAACACACCAAGTACCAGGAGAAAACACACCAAGCACAAGGAGAACATGTAAACTCCATGCACATAGAGACAGGAATTGAGCCTGGCCGCAAATCGAACCCGGAGGTGCAAGACGACAGTGCTACAGACCATTAACACAATACCATGTAAAAAAAAATCATATAGGCTTGCAAACACCCCAGTTCATCGTATAGCTGCAACATTGCAACACTGGGTAGCAGTTGCGACTTTTATTAATTGAATTGATAATTAAATAATTAAAACCAAAGTAGCAAATGTTGTATAAAAAATTTCAGCTTTTCAGCATTCTTGCACACTAAGTTCAACTTGTACTGCTGAATTAATAATCTGTTTTCTGGCAATGCTGGTAGGTGACAAAGACGAGGACTTCCTGGCTGCATTAATTAATTTTTTCAAGCTGAAGTAATTATTTTTTTCCCACAGTGAGGTCAGGTGGAAACACCTGTCAGACTGCAACCACTGCCAGCTATGGTGACCAGGCGGAAACGCAGGCGCACTCGCGACCCAAACCATAATTAGGCTGGACGTGATTACGGCTGCAACTGAAACTGCCCGAAACTATGTAATAATGACGGTTTCAACACAGAAACCAAAGCTGAATTTTGGTCTGACTAGGAATGGAATGGTGAGAAAGTTTTTTTTTTTAAGTTCTAACTGCTTGCTGATCTACCTCTGACTGTTTTAACTACAGAATTGATATTGAAGACTTCCATCAATGTTAAAAATCTCCTCAAGAAAACATACTGTATGTATGTGTCATTTATAATTTTTCAAAGTATAGATAGCTGTTACTACATTAAGTGTGAGAAACTGTATTACCATCTTATGATCTTCTTAATTGCTTTGAATGCAATTCCAACACATTTTGCTTTAGCTTAAGAACCTTCCATGCAACATTTGCAATGTTAAAAGTACATTCATTAATCCGGTATAGGGTCCATCCCAGGGAACTTAGGTTACAATGCTGGGGCAAAACCCTGAAGTGTCATTGCAGGGTACAACAAAAAGATAAATTCACACTCCCAATCACTCAATCACCAGCACTGTGTGCTTGGGGAAACCCACCAAGCACACAGGGAGAAAACGTAGACTCTTTGCACACAAAGTAGATGTGAACCCCCAAATCTTGCAGTGCAAGGGGACAACGCTGCCACTAAAGCATGCTGCCACAAATGTCAGCAGCGCTTTTTTAAAATCTACACAGTCCTGCCACCAAAGCCAACATTTGTCCACACTTTGCTAAAACGTATCGATTATTCCTCTCTAATCCATGTCCAGGCTCAGCTGCTGATTTGTGGCCCTCACTGGTTCTACTCTGCAGCTCACTAGATGACTATTAAAAAAAGTGCAGGCCTCGGCAGTCTCACTGTTTTCATCTGAGGTTGACTTGGCTCAAACTGTTTGCCCATGCTGGTTGTGTTGAGGGGTTTGTTCAGGCCAACCTAAATATTTACGCTCAGGAACCATACCCAAGATTCTGCCATCCATACCTGCTTCACTTCAAATGTCAGTGAACACTATTTAGACTTCCTGTGCATGCAGGACAATCAGTCAGTTCATGGTGTATTTGAGTTCAGCAGTGTCGTACCCGAATGGTGTCCATGTCACATGAAACACACAATCAGCACATCAGCACATTGCTATGGACAGATGCTGAGCTCGTTCTTCAAATCACCACTAGGAGTAATAAACACAGTTGAGTTCCCACAGTTGTGCTTATTGTATAGGACTGATATATGTCTCATTATTAGTTATATAGTAGGATAATCACTCAGTTGAAATGTGGTACAATTAATTCCCTAATTCTTTATGGTTAAGGGTATTTCACATCCTGGATTGGACACTCATTCACTCACTGAACTCATTAGTCTCACTAAACCACCTTTCACCATGTTGGAATCAGTCATGGAAACAAGGAAAGAGCCCGGCAAGACAGTAACGTGAGCTCTGAACAAACCCTCATATCACGTCCAGAGTAATTATATAATCACTCAGACAAAAAAACAAAAAAACAATCAGAACATTCTTAAGACTAGCTGAATAAGCTAGATTTACAAGCCAGACTTTGAGCATTTACTAGAAAACCACTAAACAATGCAAAAAATAAAACCCTTTCACTTTCAGTACATACTTGTAAACAACCAACATAATTTTTATATCAAATATCTTGTTTATTCGCTTTTTATTATCTTGTACTGTAAATGTTTTGCCATCCATTGACTTTGTTGAGAATGTTTTGTCACAACCCCTGACCTCCTGTCAAGCTCTTATATCCACTCACCATCTGCTGATTACTAACCACACTCACCTGTTTGCAATCACTGCTCCTCCCTTTCAATGATCCAGACTCTAAAGCTACGTTTACACTGTCAGTTAAATGTGACCCAATTCCAATTTTTTGCTCATATGTGACATATGTCCGTGTAAACAGGGGAAAAAACGCATGCACTCAGATATTTCGAGATCGGTTTCAGGCCTCCTTCATATGTGGAATTAAATCAGATATAAATCAGATATGTGCTAATGTGATTGTCGTGTAAACAGACAGATCGGATTTTCTGAGGCGTTGCGTTCTGTACGTCATTAAAACTGCGACTTCTTCGCGGTTTAATGACGTAATCAGGCACACCGATGCGCTGCTCATCCCAAACAGATGCACCAGTGTGCAGTAGCCCACACCTGTTGCAAGCCACCAGAGAGCAACCCCAACACGTCTCGCACCCAGACATTCCTCTGAATGCTTGAGGACACAATAAATGAAGCATATGCGCAGGCTGCAATGATGGCCCTTTTTCTCCTTCTCCGTTTCGCGAACTTTGCGTATATCGCAGAGCTAGCATCAAGTATATTTCGCCTTCGACCATTTTGGCTAGTGTGTAGTGCAAGAACCTCCCTTTAAGTATGCGCGATGTTTCAGACAGTATGGCAAGTGTAAACACTTGAATCGGATATGGGTCAGAGTTGAAAGAACGTGTAAACAGACGGTCAGAAAAATCAGATATAGGCAACAAATCAGAATTGGGCATCGAGACCTGCAGTGTAAATGGGGCTTAGTGTTACTTTTTGAAATCTCCTCCAGCGCCATAACACTTATATATATAACAGGCCCAGGCTTTTGTTATCTACCTGTCTTGATTAGTGTTTTGACTTCAGCCTGCTTTATTTACAGAGTTAGTCATGGTTAATTTATGCCTGTTCACCAGATGAGATGCCTTCTGGAAATTTGCCTGCCGCACTACATTTTCTTTTGTTTGTCTGTAATGTTTGCTTTTATAAACACACATGCATCCTCTTGTCTGATTGCAGTCTTTAAGATTCTGAAATATGGTAAAATATTACATTTCTGGTACATGCTGTGCAAGATGGGAAGACCTTGGAAAGACTGGGACACCTTCTATTAACACATACCAGTTTTACTTTGTAGAAAAACCTCTAAATGAAAGAATTCCACATAGAAACAGTGGAAAATCTCTTGAGATTTCTTCAAATTAAAATATGGTGCTCATGAGTTTCTACTGAAGGAAGCTTGATTTCCAATGACATGACAGCTATGCATAGCTGGCAATTGAAGAAAGCATGACCGACAGTTGGAAAAAATTCTCTTGCTGGATTCTTGTGTCATGGACGATGAATGCTAGCATGACTTTTCCTGGTTTGTAGCTTTGGAAGATCTAGCTAGTGGGTTGGAATTGGGAGCAGATTACATTTGCAAAATAAATAAATAAATAAATAAATAAATAAATAAATAAAACAGAATGAAAACCAAATGATAAAAAGCAAACTTTCTCTTACATGTCATTACACTGTTTCTCTGTTACCATGATGACATGATGATGGTTGCTAAACACCAACCCCGGGAACCCAGGACCCTGCCATGTTCCCAGGAAGACAAAACCTTGCTTTAAAGATCTCATCCACCTTCCGTTTCTAAAGTGTGACGTAGCAAAGTTGTTCCACACCCAGGTCACGATGCTTAGAAGCGACACCTTGTGTATCCGGCTTGGAGTCATGAGAATGCTCAAAGTGTTGACTCTTTCCTGAATTAGAAACACCCTTGGCTAGGAGGAAGTAGCATTCAGCATGTAATGATAACAGTGTGAATCAGCGCGGTTTCCACTGCTGGGGTAACAATGGGCTGCATGTGGTGTGGACACTGGGAAATGCTGGAGAAAGTCATCGGAACCTGATTTAAAAAGCTTTTTTTTGTCATTCAGGCAAGATCTATCTAATTCTTTATGAACATTGTAATCGTATGGCCAAAAATGACAATGAAACCACCAGAGGTTTGTTTTCACAGTAGGACTACTGTATGTAGCAGGGCTGGTAAGATGCCCACCCAAGCCTGGGAAGGCTCAGTGACTTGGGAAGTGAAGGTCACTGGGTCGGTGTTATATCTTCGAGACGGGAGTATGTCTTCATGACTCTGCCCTTACAGCTGCCTGCCCAGTCATTTCCTCCTGCTTTTCTCTGGTCCAGGACATTACTCACAATGTCAACATGGGCAGTATGAATGGCAGAGCTGCGTCGTGTGCACACAGACACCTGTCTCTCTGCAGGCAGGCAGGACGCCAGCCCTTAAAACTGTGTAGCAAAGTAGCTGAAGTTATAAGCAGTAGAAGAGATTGTGACACACTATAATGAGCTAGAGATCCTTAAGCAGGAAAGTTAATAGACATTATTCAATATAAAAATATATTGTCAACAATCTATAATAATCTCACTCACTTACTCAGCCATTCTCTATACCGCTTATGCTGTATAGGATCATGGGAGCCTATCCGAGGGGACCCCAGGCATGAGGTGGGGTACACCCTGACTGGGGGGTGAATCAGGATTGTAGGCCTCCTTGCTCACACACGATCTTTCAGTTCTGCCCACAAATTTTCTATTGGATTGAGGTCAGGGCCAGTCCAATGCCTCGACTTTATTGTCCTTAAGCCATTTTTCCACAACTTTGGAAGAGTGTTTGGGGTCATTGTCTATTTGGAAGACCCATTTGTGACCCAGCTTTACCTTCCTTACTGACTGTCTTGAGATGTTGCTTCAATATATTATTACTTCCTCATCTATTTTGTAAAGTGTACCAGTCCCTCCTGGAGCAAAGCACCCCCCCAACATGAAACCCCTGTGCTTCACAGTTGGGATGATGTTCTTGCAAACCTCCACATTTTTCCTCCAGACAACGATAGTGATTATGGCCAAACAGTTCAGTTTTTGTTTTATCAGAACAAAAGACATTTATCCAAAAAGTAAGATCTTTGTCCCAGTGTGGAGCTGAAAACAGTCTGGTTCTTTTTGGGGGGATTTTAGAGCAGTGGCTTCTTCCTTTATGCTTTTCAGGTTACATCGATATCGGTCTTATTTTACTGTGACTATAGATCCTTTTGTGCCTGTTTCCTCCTGTGTCTTCACAAGCTCCTTCGACATTCTTCTGGGATTAATTCATCTCCTTCCTGAGCAGTATGATGGCTGTGTGCTCCCAAGGTGCTTTTACTGGTGTTGTATTGTTGGTACTTTCAGGGATTTGGAAATAGTTTTTTTTTTTCTGAGGTCTTGACTGAAATTTCCCCCCCATGATGTCAAACAAAGAGGCAGAGATTTTGAAGGTAGACCTTTAAATACATGCACGGGTACACCCCAGTTGACTGAAATAATTCTAGTCAATTAGCCTATCAGAAGACTTCTAAAGCTATCACAGCATTTTCTGGAATTTTCCAAGCTGTTAAAATAATCTATCCATGAACAGTTGGTAGAAAAATAACTTATGTTAAGCGTAAAATGGATGTCCAAATCAACTCGCCAGATAAAAAAAAAAAAATCAGTTTGAATGACTTCTATAGATAGTAAGCTGTAGCATGATACTAGATGGCTAAAGTAGGAATTTCTGAAGAATCTGATAATATCTGATGAGTCTGCGTGTGTGAGATGATATTTTCATGTCTACTAAGCCAATGATTTAATCACCTCCAAAACAACATTACGCAAGGTCGAGTTACACTTACTCCACCATACCTGACCCTTTTTTAAAAACTATTTTGATTCTTTTATTCCTATCGAAATCCAACAATACTTCCAAAACTAACAATAACACACAACATGTTTCTTACAAGTGGAACTTGTGAGAGAATCATTTTCTGATGGCCTTGGGAGAGTATGAGGGTTGGAGGGAAGCCATAAAGACTCTCAACAGCTCAAGATAAGTGTCCAGTCACTGAATTCCAAAAATTGTATCAGTAGTTTCGAAACTTGTCAGGACAAGCACTGCAAGCGCTAAGCAGAGTTTTTCATCCTAAAAATATATCATTACTTTTTTTAAAACTAAAAACACAAATACGGGTAAGGAACTGATTCTGTTTGAGTAAGGAAGAAATCCATCAGCTCCAGAGTTTGTGACGTGGGAATCGCTGCGTGGAATGCAGACGCTTGATTTACTGTAGCGCAAACACTGATCCCGCTCATTAACAAGCTCCCTCTCAAGCACACACACATACACACACACACACTCCTCACTCCAAATCACTGAGCAATGTGTCTTTCCAATACATTGATCAATGGGATGGAGTTGCTACAGGCGACGGGGGCATCAAGCCAGAGCAATGTGTAAGGTCCTATAAAAAAGGGATTTAGGGCTTTTTACTCATGGTAACAGGTTTCTCTGACCTTTCAGACAATGGAGCTGAGGGCTGTAAAAGGGGAGACAGGTCTTTGGACCAATAGGGAAGAGTTATGGCTAGGAAAGCCTTGTTTCCCATAATAAACGAGGCCCACAGTCATTCTTTACAGGGCCCATGGCATGGACTGAGAGTCTGAGACCTCCCCGTATGTTCAGATATTCATCAATCCCACACACACACACGCAGACACACACAGACTGGGACGAACATTTTGTGTATATATGATTCTAGTTTAAAGTATCATTTTAAGCAGCTAATCCAAGTCTAGGATCAATGGAGAAAGACTGTGAATATTGTATTGTAATCTTGTATAAATTAACGTACACTGCACTGAATGAAAAAATTTTCCTCATTAAAACGCATACATTAAGAAATGTCAACAATGAGACTTAATCCAAGATGCATTGTAATAAATTAATAAATAATGTGTCTGTTTCAGCTTCATTTATCAAGGTTTATAGAATGTAAGAAAAAAACATACTTTTTAAACAAAATAATTGACCTAAATCAAGCTGAAATTAGTGTGAAAAGTTATCTTCAGAGTTGTTCAAGTCAAAGCGGGACTTTTGACTGCGCAGAATAACAGGAGACAGTTATGAGAATAAAAACTCTCTTTATTTCTCTATATAATCCTCTGCTACACTAATGCATTATCCCAGTGTTTCATTAGTGCTTGGATACCATCAAGGTAGATTTTTTTTTCTTCACGTCTGAAACACTGGCCTTTCAGGAACTACTTTCAAATATGTGAAAATGGCTTGGAGCGAGGTCAGTACTGTACGGTGGATGTGGCAAAAACTCCCAGCCGAGTGTTGTGTAACGTCTGTGACCCTGTCACGTGCAAGTGGTGCTTGTCAATTATTGTTTGTACAGTTGCCACAGACAGATGCAGCTCTTTTCCAAGTTTGAGACAAGTTATCCGTCAATCAGAAGTTCCAATCGTCATTCACAGATCTATGGCCTTCTTTAAGTTTTTGCAGTCTTCTGTAAATATCAATTGCTTTCATGCCTTAATTCACCAGAAATTTAATCACAAGTCCTGGTTTGAATTAAAACGTTATCACTTCTATAGCAACAGCTGGTTCACAGAGATTGGATTTTTACAACAGCTGTGCCATATAAAACACCTACTTTAATCGCTGATCTGGTGAAGATGATGGAGCCTTTGGGTCCCGACATCTCCAGAACAATAGAGTTTCTTGTTAAAATCATGAGATGTGGTCTTTTTGTCTTCCAAGAGAGAGTAAAAAGAAGGAAATAAAGAGAGGCTTGTCATGAAAACAATTTTCATAGCTGCCATAATGGAAGTGAGAACTAAACTGTTTGTTGGTGTTCATTCCATAACATTGAATAAAGTTTGACTTTTTATATATACTGTATACTGTATATATACTGTATATATATACTGTCCAGTACAAACCAAAAGTTTGTACACACCTTCTCATTCAAAGAGGTTGAATTTGTATTATGGCATGAAAAAAGCAGCTAAGTAAAGAAAAACGAGTGGCCATCATTACTTTAAGAATGAAGGTCAGTCAGTCCGAAAAATTGGGAAAACTTTGAAAGTGTCCCCAAGTGCAGTCACAAAAACCATCGAGGGCTACAAAGAAACTGGCTCACATGCAGACCGCCCCAGGAAAGGAAGACCAAGAATCATCTCTGCTGCGGAGGATAAGTTCATCCGAGTCACCAGCCTCAGAAATCGCAGGTTAACAGCAGCTCAGGTTACCAGGTCAATGCCACACAGAGTTCTAGCAGCAGACACGTCTCTAGAACAACTGTTAAGAGGAGACTGTGTGAATCAGGCCTTCATGGTAGAATATCTGCTAGAAAACCACTGCTAAGGACAGGCAACAAGCAGAAGAGACGCGTTTGGGATAAAGAACACAATAAAGAACACAATAAAGAAAACTCTTTGAATGAGAAGGTGTGTCCAAACTTTTGGTCAGTACTATATCAGAACCTGCAGTTGTTGGCTAATTGGCAAACTGTGTTATAAGACATATAAATAACTTGCAATGCTGTTTTTGGAATATAATCAACTTTGGTTAATCACACCACACTGTGATTAACACTCTTTCTACAACAACACATCTCAAACTGTTTTATTCACCATGTGAGTCAAACAACATGTGTGGCAAACAAGTGCCAAATAAAAATCTAGAATTCTTCTGTCTTCTCCTTCACACGCATCCTCTAACCCGAATTTGAGTCCAGACAGAGCCCTAAGTACAGTCATGCTGAAAACAAAGCTTCCTCTCCATTTAGTCTGCAAGTGGATGTTTACTCCTTATAACTCCATTCATCACAAAAAGGAAAAACCTGAGCCGTAACGTGTCGGGGAGGATTTGTATAATGCTTGGATAACGATTTGGATAAGTGCTGTTGCTCTTCTCATCCTCCCCCTTTCTCTCTCTCACTCTCCCTCTCCAAGACAATTTCTTACACGGAAACCCCGTGAAAAAAAATAGGTTCCAGCTGTCAAGCTGTAAACTTTGCTGGAACATCACGAAAGCAACAATCTGGGATGAAACACAGCCGGCTTATGGCTTCAATTAGTGTCAGCTCTGACTCGAGCTTGTTCAAGCAGTCACAATGCAAATCATTCTGAGCGCCTTTTCAAACTCCAACACAGTCCATCTAAGAACGTTGTGCACCTTATTCTTCTTCTTCTAAAAAGAAATAGTTTTACAGTTCAAAAAAGAAGAACCCGTTCTCAGATCATATCTATGTGAGAACTCTTGCAAAATACAGATTTCTTTTATTTTTTTTAATAAATGCCACATAAATAACAGAGTCACGGGAAAGGGCATAAAAGAGCTGCTCGTCTATCATGCTATATATAGACGGTGTTGAGAAATGTGATGGCCGTAGTGCACAAGGAAAAGATACAGCACAAAGATAATTTAAAGGAACACATTCGAAATGCAGTTACATGCATAACACCAGATGTGTTAACATGAGTTCATGATGAGTGGGTTCGACGACTCTTTGTGTGTTTGTAAAGAAATGGCAAGTTTTACTCTTGCCTATTTATTGAGACTTCTTTTGGGACATCCTGTATTGTATACAGTCCCATGGTGAGTTCACTTTCATTGTTTATTTCAGTTTTAGTTTGCTCTCGAATGTGTTTAGGACAAAAAAGATCTCACACATGGAGCAATTTCCTCTTTCCTTTAGCACAGTGTGGTTGGATTGTTTATATCCTCATCTAATTGCGAATTCGTACGCGAGCGGAAACGGAAAAGGTTAGCGCGCTAAATGCGTGAAGGATAAGATTAAAGTGCTGTTTATCCTTGGTGCTTCAAATCATTGATGAACGCCAAAAGGAAGCTCCAGGGAGGCAGGTGATTTATGATCGCACGTCAAACACATGGAAGACACCCCTTTGTCCCAGGATGCAGAATGATGTCATGCTCAACACTGGACTTTTACACAAACTCCTAAAGCTACACAACTCAAAATAATGACTCCAGTTCCAGTAAGACTTGTCAAACACTGTTGACTTGAACCATGAATCTTAAGCTGTACAAGACGTAACTAATTACATTGACAAGGACAAATCGATTGACGGAATGAGAAGTCAAGCTCATTCTATCAGCTAAAAGTTGCTGTTTCTCGAGGGCATTATCACATCCATCAGTAATAAAATTCTAGACAGGCATTTCAGTTCAAACAACACGGTGGTGGACAACAGCAAGGAAACTATGGAATTAATGTTTTTTCTATTGTTTTCAAGCTACAAGAGTGTTAAGATACAGTATAAAAAAGTTTACTTCAATACTGCATTACTTGGATTCCATGTACCCAAGAAACGTAAATATGATGCATGTGACTCATCATCATACCATTTTTGCCCAAAAAATGTCACTTTCTGAATATTGAATGAGAAAACTGAAAAAAAAAAAAAACATAAGACAAGAGTAATATTCTTAAATAGATCTAGATAAAATTGGTACAAAATAATATTGTGCATCAGGTTCCATATTACTGTGTGAAAATTTTATTGAATTTGAAGCAAATGATAATTAAATAATAAAACACCACTTAAGCATGGAATATGTTGAAACTTCCAATAATGCAGCTCATTCACTGCAGCACATCAGCTACCATAGATGTACACTAACTCTTTCTTTTTTTTTTTTTTTTTTTTTGGAGGAAATGTGTTTAGGACATTACTTTTGAATAAACTTATCTTCCTTCTTGTGCTGTAATTCAATTCATCATCATTATTATTATTATTATTATTATTATTATTATTATTATTTATGATTTTTTTTTTTTGTGGCAGCAACTTAATGCTTTTACACATACAGACATGGCCCAGACAATCAAAGTTCAGACTGAGTATCAGAATGACAAAGAAAGGTATTCACAACCCTAATTCTGGAAAAGTTGGGATGTTTTTTAAATTAGCATAAAATGAAAACTAAAATATTTTCACATCAGATGAGTCAATATTTTATTAGCTAAATGTTCTCTATAGGTGAACGATCTGGATTGCAGGCAGGCCAATTCAGCACCCGGACTACAAAGCCATGCCGCTGTAATAGCTGCAATATGTGGTTTTGCATTGTCCTGCTAAAATACACAAGGCCTTCCCTGAAATAGACAATGTCTAAAACCTTTATATACATTTCAGCATTCATAGTGCCTTCCAGAACATGCATGCTGCCCATACAATATGCACTTACGCACCCCCATGCCATCGGAGATGTTGGCTTTTGAACTGAACACTGATAACACCCTGGAAGGTCTCCCTCCTTTTTAGCCTAGAGGATAAGGCATCTGTGATTTTCAACAAGAATGTCAAATTTGGACTTGTCTGACCATATAACACTTTTCCACTTTGAAACGGTCCATAATGAAGCTTGGCCCACAGGACACGATGGCGTTTCTGAACTTCTGAACCACATATGACTTTTTGCATAATAGAACTTTAGTTGGCATTTTCTGATTTCATGGCGGATTGTGTTTACAGTCAGTGGTTTCTGGGGGTATTCCTGGGCTCATTTAGTAATGTCAATGACGCAATCATGCCTAAGAGTAATGCAGTGTCGTACGGGGCTCAAAGACCACCACAGGTATCTAGCAAAGATCTCCGGCCTTGTCCCTTACGCACAGAGAATGCTCAAGTTTCTCTGAATCTGCTGATGATATTATTCACTGTCGATGATGAGATTTGTAAAGCCTTTACAATTTTGAAGTTGAGTATGCCACAAAAAATTTTCAACTCACTCTTTCACAAATTGGAGAGCCTCTGCTTATCTCTGCCTATTTCTAAATGTTCTCCCATCTGAATATTTTCTAAATTTCTTGCTTTTTCAGCCATTTGTTGCCCCCGTCCCTACTTTTTTGAGACCGGTAGCAGGCATCAAATTTAAAATGAGCTAATTTAATGAATAAAATTTCTTATGTTCTCTATGTTTTATTGTGAAAAAATATTGACTCATGTGAGTCTCAGTCTTTTGAATTTTGATTGTGACATGGTTGTTGGTACCACCAGAGCTGGGATCTACTGGGATTTCCATGTATACTCTAGGATTTCCAGAGAATGGTCTGAAAAAGAGAAAATATCCAGTGAAGGCAGTTCTCTGGGTGGAAATATCTTGTAGATGCCAAAACTCAAAGGAGATGGCCAGACTGGTTCAAGCTGGTTCAAGCTGCAGTAGGCAACAGTAACTCAAATAACCTTGCATTACAACCAAAGTACTGTATGCCGAAGGGCATCTCTGAACACACAACACATTAAACCTTGAAGCAGATGGGCTACAGCGGCAGACCACACTGCCATTCCTGTGACATTCAGATGGTAGGGTCAGAACTTGGCCATAAACAGCTTGAAAACATGGATCCATCCTGCCTTGTTTCAGCAATTCAGGCTGGTGGTGGTGGTGTAATGGTGTGGGGAAGATTTTCTTGCCACCCTTTGGGCCCCTAAGGGCCAATTGAGCATAGTTTGCACAGTTAAAATAATCTCAAACTGGTTTCTTCAACTTGACAGTGAGGTCACTGTACTCAAATGGCCTCCATGGTTACCAGATTTCAGCAGAGGATCTTTGGGATAGGAGATTCACATCATGGATGTGCAGACAACAAATCTACAGCAACTGCGTGATGTCCATTTGGAACAGGAATATTTCTCTAGAACTCCTCTAGTGTGATTGAACACCTCAGTGTTTTTGGTTATGATTTAAATGGTTTTATAATATTTTAAAAGGAGTTTATTTAACCAAAAAAGTAAGGCTGCTAACACCTTATGTTGCATGCTTTATATAGAGACCACTTGTATGTAGTTGTCATGTAATTAGATTTTTTATTTCCTGAGAGGAAATGTCATAAACAAACTCTGATTTTTAAATGTCTTGATTTTGTTTATTTCACAAGCATATTCGGTATGCATGTACAAGTCTGTCTTTTGCATACTTACGGAATACTGAAATAAGGTCAATGAGCACACGAGGCCTACGGCAACACGGCGAATGCATGAGAATGCGAGATGAGGAATGTGAGGAATCGTGCATGATATGCTGCAAGAGAAAGAAAAAACAGATGGTGCCAAGCTCAAACTTAGAGCTCTGCAAATCCGTCTCATTCCTCTAGCCACTCACTAACAGTGATGGATGATGAGAGTGGTGGTCGGGGATGTTTCCCCCATTGACAAAATCCAGTGTTATTAGTCAACGGGAAGCCGCATCACTCAAGTCACTGCCTTGCAGGAGTCATGGTGTTTCCAGGTCATGCGTTTTGTACAGGATAGAGGTCAAACTTGCTTGATGACTTGTATCATGATAAGACGGTGTGTATTTTCCCTCCATATATTCCACCCCCTTCATTGTTTTATTTTACTGTTTTTGTAACTTGTGTCACTAAAGTTTATCTGACCGTTTGAGCAACGTGTCAAAATCCTGTAGGTCTAGTATCATTGGTTTCCCTACTGTATTACATGTGTTACATGTAACAGCAAGTCCCTTCAGCATGGTACAGACTGAGTGAGTCATTTAGTTTTTGCCCGTGGAAACATTCCATTACTTTAATTAATCATAACATAAGGGATGTGCCTGTCTTTTTGGCTGCAAACCAGAAAGAAATTATTACCAATTTTATGCACACACTTACATTCATACACATGCACACAACTTCCAGCGACCTTAAGACAATAAATAATCAAACTGTACTATAAATTGGATGACTATCTATTTTTACAAGTTGACCAAAAAATCCAAAATTATAACCGACTACTACTAGTAAGTTTTGGAATCTCTTCATAAACATTAAAAATCTTGCATATTGCACAAAACCTTAGTGATTTACAGTACAGAAGTTCCTTGAGGTATAATGTGGTTAGAGACAGATAAATCCACTGTAAGTTTAAATTATCATAAGTCAAAAATGTAGTTAAAACACCTAACCCAATATACATGCTCAGACCAAGTTTCCTACCACCTGGGGAAAGATAGAAATTCAAAGTGAATGTGTATTGCTTTCCCACCATTCTAAATTTGAACCATTTTAAGTTGAGGACTTCATTGACTTCTAGTAATTTACATATTGCCCGGTACTTTACGTCTAGCACACCAATTTACATATTACCCATTCACTTACATAGTGTACAAATATTTGCATATCACATCTTTATATACAGAATAGATGCTTATACTGTATATTGCACAATAATAAGCAGTACTTTTCATGTACATACTGCACAGTTATTTAAATATTGTACAGTGATATTTAGTAATTTACATATTATGTGTACATTTATATTCTACATAGTCATTTGCATATTGCATATGGGCACGTATATACATAGTCATTTACATACTGCAGTTGTTTACATATTTGTTATACTTACAAAACATTATATATTATATTAAGCGGGTATATTATATAATTATGCATAACATATTAATTTGCCATATCAAATAATTTACATGATTCATTACTGCACATGAATTTGCATATTAAACTTTTTCACATTGCACAGTAATATGCACTATGGTGTGTGTGTGTGTGTGTGTGTGTGTGTGTGTGTGTGTGTGTGTGTGTGTGTGTGTGTGTGTGTGTGTGCATGCCTGATACCCAGCAATGGGTTGGCACCCCATCCATGGTGTACATCTATGCCTTATGCCCTGAGTTCCCTGGGATAGACTACAGGATAAACAATATACACAATGAATAAATGGATAATAGATTTCTTGTTCTTTTTTTTTTTTTTTACACACTCACCTCCTAAACCTATCATTGCTTTCACCCTGTTACGGATGCAAACTTCAGTCCTTTTAATCAGCTGATTAGTGAGCAAAGAGAAAAGAAAAGTGAAGCACATTTCAAAGGTGATGTCATTCTTTTGAAGCAATTTGGCTCTGGGTGCCAATCCACTGTTTCTTTAGGGTGACACAAAGCAGTGATCTATTTCCTGTTTCCTGGCATGCCACCTTGGCACCAGCATAGCGACACCATCAAGTCAGCATTCAGCAGCAGGAGTCTCCTCAACAAAGCTCTTATTAGCAACAAGGCAGAATAAATACAATGGCACAGAAAAACATCTACGTTAGATCTACACATAACTACATATCCTGTTTGATACATGCTAACATTTGCAACACTTATAATCTCATAATATGGAGTGCATTAGCATTTATACGTTTTTTTTTTTTCCATGTAAAGTGGATTCATCCAAGAGTTTCGCTTAGGCCTCCACACTTTTTCAGGCCCTGACACGTCAGGAAATTTAGGACTTGGCAAATCGTAGCTTGCTGAGTGACTTACAGCAGGATTCAGCGGTGATAAATTTTCACTAATGGTCTGAGAGGTTACAAAGTACGGTTTCAAGTTTAGAAGGTGGAGAGGAGGGAGGAAGAAAAAAAGGGGAAAGAGATCAAATCATTTATCTCAATGGTTCGGTTCCCGTTGAGTGGAATGTAAGCAAATGTTCAGAAAATTAAATCATAGGTCTATAGTTTAGATAAGAGGCTAGTTTAGATATTGGAGAGTGGCTGCGTTTTTCATTCATACTGCCTCTTAACATCAATTGAGAAATAGCAGGCCATTACTTAAGGGATAAGTGAGAGGCGAACTGACATGGATTTTGTTACGAGACAGCAGGAACAGTTTACCTGTTGTATTTCAGCAGATGCTTTGATTGAGCTGGGGATATAGCACACAGCAGCATAGGACAGGAAGACAAGAGAAGGAAGGGAAGACTTCCACTTTGGGCCACCAATGATGATAATCACGGAGGTTTATCAACATGTTCCAGTGTTAAACCCTAGAACTAAAACCTGCACAATATATCCCATAAAACGGAACAGTATTATTCGTTTCTGTACTAACAACTTGGCAGATGTTCAGCATATATATATGAAGGTGTTGCAGTTTTCTGTGAAAAGATGTTTGTTTAACAGTTATGGAAGGAGTCTCCAGTGTTGGTGATCTTTTGAAACAGAAGCTAGATTTTCTCAACATTAAATTTAGTTATATGAGCAGATGTAAGAAGAATGGTAATCATTTAATAAAAACCCCACCATTGTCAGATTGCTATAAGAGGTCAGAGGAAAATAACAAACTTCAAAGTGGTGACTTAGGGGCACACGCAGTCAGGGCACTTTCTGGGATCATATTCAAGTGACAAAAACCCATCCAAATATGCTGATGTGGCATCAATTTCCATCCATTTTACGAAAAAATTGTGTACATATTTTATTTAAATGATTCAGCTTTCACATTCAAATTATTTAGTTTACACAAGTGACTTCAGTCAAATTATTACATTTTCATGTAATTTTATTGAAATGGTTATACATTACTTTAGTCACATGATTCATTTTTTAAATGTGAGACTATTCAAATGATTCAGCAGTTTTCCTGCATGATTTTTTCAGTGTCTTATCTTGAAAAGGAAAAAGGAAGTAAGGAGGCAAAATGCTAATAGGAAAGAATAAAATATTAACTATAAAATCTGTAATTTTGTTACAATATAATAAAAGAAAAGAAACTATAAAGTATAAATATGTAAAGTATATAAAATGTAAGAATGTAAAAAAAGTAAGAACTGTATATATAAACTGTATTAAGCATGGGGAATGTGAAATGTGCAGGCAACAGCAGTACTTGATGGTCAAGGAGTGTGAAATGAAATGATGAGCAGAAGGATGACCAGCATTGATATTGTCCATCTTTAAAGTGCATTAATGGAATAGTAGTCCTCTTTAGTATGTAAACATAACCAGAAATATGCAACATATATGTTTTGTGTATGTCAGTCTTTCGGTACTGTGCAATGTGCAAATGTCCATTGTTGGGGTGGCTGAGGTCCTTCATGATCTTCCTGGCCTTGGCACAGCTTATTGAGTGCAGGTCAGGGAGTTTGGTATGGATGATGCGCTCTGCTGATCGCACCACACTCTGTAGAGCTCATCTGTCCTGCATGGTGCTGTTCCTGGATCAAGCTGCAATGTTTCCTGTCAGGATGCACTCTATGGTGCAGGAGTAAAAGTTCTAAAAGCACCTTAGAGGGCAGTGTAAAATCTCTCAAGCATCTGAAGTTAGATGATCTCAGACCCTGCCAGGTCTTTTTTCCCAGGGTGTTGATGTAAAAAGACCATGACAGGTCCTGCCTGATGTAAACACCGAGGTACAATATTAGAAGATGTCCACCCTCTCCACTGGACCCTCGTTGATCACAGGGTCTGGTAGTTCCTCTCTTGTTTTGTACTGAAGTCCACTATCAGCTCCTTTGTGTTACTGAGGTTGTTCCTCTGGCACCAGTTCTCCAGATTCTTAATCTCCTTCAGGTACTGTAGGCCATCTCATTGCTGTCATAGATCAGGCCCACCACGATTGTGTTGTCAGCAATATACGCACTCATAGGTGTACAATGAGTACAGCAGGGGCTCAGAACACATCCCTGGGGGCTCCAGTGCTGAGGGAGAGGGACGCTGAGATATGTCTGCACATCTTTATTACCTGTGGTCTGCCAGAAGTTGGAGATCTACTGACACAGAGATGGGATGAGTCCCTGGTGAGTGTGGAGGGGATTACAGATTACAGTGTTAAATGCTGAGCTGTAGTTGACAAAGAGCATTTTAACATAATTCTCCTTTCTTCTACTTTCCAGGCAAGTGGGTGATGTATGAAAGAGGTGGCATCATAAGTTGAGCAGTTTGGATGGTATAAAAACTGTAGTGGATCTAGTGTGTTGGGTGAGATAATCAAGTTTCTGACCAGTCATTCAAAGCACTTCATCGCTACTGAACACGACAGGCTACAGGCAGGCAATGAGGGAAGCATGATAGGGTTTCTTTGAGTCAGGAACAATGATGAAATAGGAGAGGTAAAATATGTCTGTGAACACAGGTGCTAGCTGTTCTGTGCGGGCTCTGAGGACTCGACGTGTGATTCCATCTGGTCCTGCTGCTTTCCTGGTGTTCACTCTCCTGGTGGCTATCCTCACATTATGCTCGGAGATGATGAATTTGTTTCCAGTGTTGAATTATCTTCCTGTCTGCAGCCATTAGCATTAGCTTTGGCATTAATGTCATTAGCTGCAGCCTCAAAGCAAGCATAGAAGGTGTTCAGCTCATCTGCCAGAGACATGCCCACATTCGTCTACAGGATGTTGATGCTTGATAATCAGTTATTGTTCTTAGTCCCTGCCACAGGCTTCTAAAGTCACTCTGTTGGAGTTGTGAGTCTAGTTTCCTCCCATAGCGCTCATTCGCCTTTCCGAATGTTATATGGTGCAGCCTTGTACATATCTATGTCACCTAATGCCAAGTCCCATGACATAGGCAGTGGTGCGATAACGATAGCGTTGCGGATGGTCTTATCCACACATGGCTTCTAAATGGGAAACGTTCTTATGGTCAACATTTCATCTATGTCTCAGAGTTTTAAAAAATTATTCAGTTATTTGTACAATATTTATTTTCTTATCTAAATTTATTTTTATCTAAAATTTTTCCAAAACCCCATGTTTAATTTTTTTTCATATGTGCTCACATTTTGTTCGCAAGTCTGTCCTGAAGTGGAGTTTGCATATTTAATTTAAAAGGCACAAGGTTAAAAATACACCGTTACATGTTGTTTACATCCTTCAATCCTGATAACATGTCCAAAAAAAATATATGGTTTACTAGCAAAAGTACCCATTGTTGACGGAAAGGATTTTAATGAAATAGTTAAAAAGTTAAACGTTAAAAAAAATAAGCATAATCAGTGATATTATTATTTCAGGTTGAAGACCGCATACATGTACGTCTGCCTGTCCTTCTTTTGCTATCAGCCAAATACACTCTGTGTTCAGTAATCGAGGAGAGAATCTGCTGGAGTAGGTGTTTGTTTACATGAAGCAAGTAACTTATTAGTAGCTTATTTTAAAATAGATTCTTAAATCTGGCACATAACTGTTCATAACATCACTTTTTTATTTCACTTATGGTGCAGGATAAACTTCAGGCAGATCTCTAAGTACGGTAAAAGTTTCAATAAATTTTGTACAGTGGTTGATATAAGACGCACACAGTTTGACACATGCACAGAACGCGGTTTACTTTGCTGTAACCCTGTTCCCTGATAAAGCGGGAATGAGATGCTGCGTGAAAACGCTATGGGAACATCTCTTTGTTATCCGGTTGTGAAGCCTGTGTGTATCAAATACGCCAAATATTTTTGCCTTATAACCTCGGCCAGGTGACATTATCCGATGAGGTGCACCTGCAGGTTATAAATAGGAGTGAACCGGAAACATCCTCAGGTTAATTTTGTCTGAAAGGACGTCCAGGCATGCCAGCAGTGCGGCATTGAAGTGCAGAATCTTGCTCCCGCTTTATCAGGGAACAGGGTTACAGCAAAGTAACCCGAGACGTTCCCTTTCAAAAGCTACACTCGATGCTGCGTGAAAAAGCTATGAGAACACCAACGCCGCCATGCTGCAAGTGTCTGGACCCCCAGGTTGTGTAGCGTGTGTGCACAATAGCCAAGGAGGTCTCAGACCTAGCTCTGGGATGCTGACTTGAGGACCCACGAGCCTGGAGTAGCATTGACATCCAGACTATACTATCAAACGTGTGTGGAGAGGACCAGCCTGCCGCATCACACACCTGCTGCAAGGGGACACCTCTTGCCAGAGCAATTGATGAGGCAATCCCCCTGGTCGAATGAGCCCTGATTCCCAGAGGCGAAGTGTGACCACGCGCCTCATAGGCTAGGGCAATAGCATCTCTCACCCAATGTGACAGCCACTGACTAGTGCGGTGGACGTAAATCTGAAGAGCACGTACTGGACACAGTAAGTGAAGTCTTTCCTGTTCTGGAGCTGTAAAAGACGGAGGACAGAAGTCTTCGAGAACAACTGGGTGCATGGTCGAGAATGGAACCTTCGGAAGGTGAGAATGCAGATCTGGCAAAAAAAAAAAGTGGACTGGGTCTACTTGTCTTGCCATGCACCAACTTTCAAATACATTCCATTTGAGGGCATAAGTTCTTCTAGTGGTTAGAATAGTTTCAATTACGCTGGCTGGAGGCCCAGTTGGTCCCCTTCAGGGGCCAGACGTGAAGGTTCCAGAACTCAGGCTGGGGATGAAATATTGTCCCCTGCGCCTGAGACAGAAGGTCCCTCCTCACTTGAATCACCCAGGGTCGAGGAGAGATATTAGATCAGAGAACCACACTCTGGTCAGTCAATGGGGCGCTATCAATAAGAGGTGCAAACACTGTTGACGGACCCTCGCCAGGACTCCTGGGAGCAGAATCCTCTGGTTGGATTTGAGAAACATTTTGACAGTCAACATTTTGAATATGAATTTCCTGAGATAGAGGTTCAAGCCGCGAAGATCTAAAATCAGACGTAACCCCCCACCTCTCTTGGGAACCAAGAAATACCGACTGTAGTAGCCTGACTCTCTGTCTGGGAGGGGAACATGTTCTATGGCCCCTTTGCCCAGCAAAGTCTGTAATTCCTGGGCCAGCAGATGTGCTCGTTCCGGTTTCACGGAAGTGGAGACCATGCCATTGAAACGCAGAGGACGATGTGTAAAACTGAATCCTGTAGCCTGTGGCTACAGTCCTTTGTACCCAAGGAGATTAGCCTGGCAGTAGTTTCCACGCTGGCAGCTTCTCCGAAAGGGGCACAAGTTTTGACACTTCGGCTGGATGTGGGGTGTTAGATGTTCGGTATCCTGAACCGTGGCAGGAGTTGACCAAACACCCAACATTTCGTTGGAGACCGATGTTCCTCGAAACACCAGTGGTGGCGGGGTTTGAAGACCGGCCTCCTGGGAGTGCCAGGGAGGAGACCCTATTCTGTGAAGGAAATCCAGACGCCCCTCCCCGGGGGGAGACACCCCCACGGCCCTGGGCGCACAAACCTCAGGACTTCCTCTTTGCAGAGAGGAAGCTCCTCAGGTCCGGTCACTTTGAGGCAGATTGAGAGGAGCGGCGAGCCCCACCTCAGTCTTTATGAGGTGGTGCCTGGCTGGTCACTCTCTCTTTCCGCACCTCACACTTAATGGGGGCCAGACCTGGTCGAGACAGGGTCCAGACTCTTGAGCACGGCAGGGAAGAAATTTCCAAAAGGCCTGTTCGTATAATTTTGAAGGAGGACAGCACGATCCCTATCCTTGATGCCCGTGAGTTTCAGTGACAGATGCCTCTCTGTGGATACCATGGCAGCCATAGAATGGCCGGTGCTCAAGTCCTTCAGCAGGTCAGCCTGCAAAACTGCCATGGTGTGCAGTGTAGCACCAGCCTGACCCGCTGCCTGAAAAGCTTTCCCCACCAAGGAAGATGTCAATCTACACGGCTTGGAGGGGAGTGTGGGCTTTTTCAGAGAGGATGATGTCCCAGGAGAGAGATATCCAGCAAGCGTCTCTTCTATCTGGGGCATCATCCTATAACCGCACGCTTTCGCATCAATGATATTCGAATAAGTCGAAGTCAATGGCACAAAAACACGCAATGAGTACTGCTTGCTCCATGAAAGAGTTAACACGTCATGGAGGTCACCAAAGAAGGGGAGAGAGAGACGTTGAGCCCCCTCCCCCCTCGGCCACCCGACAGAAACCTGTCGTCTAATTTTGAGCGCTTGGGGGAATCTCGCTTCTGCGGCCAGTTGATATGCAACCGCTCGACTGCACGCGTTATAACTTCCAATAATTCCTCAAATGCTCTGTCAACACTGGAGGAGCGTTGTGAGGAGGCTACTTCCATGGAAGCAAGAGAGGAATACTCTTCCGCCCTGTCACAAGAAGAAAGTACACTCACAAGAAGCACGCTTGAGAAGCGGACGCTAAAACTTCCTGATTACGTCTCGTGCACGTCTGCCAGATCAACACGCGAGCCCCAGGAATGCGCCGCGAAAAAAAAAGCGAGCCGCCCACGAAGAACCGTAATAGGGAGGAGATCACAATACCCACAGTCTTCCTGAAGCCCATGGCAAGCGTTTTCTTCCCCCAAGCACTCAAAACAAAATTCATGGAGATCGCTCTCCGAAAGAGATCTAGCACACGGAGGCACGCATCTCTTCACAAACTCCGCCATATCAGTGAATTAACGCTGTTATTTTTCTTTTTTTTTCCGTTATCTGCCTGCACACACACACGCAAACACAAAGCAGTCCTGAAGACAAAAAGATCTGAGGATGTTTCCGGTTCACTTAAATTTATAAACTGCAGGTGAACCTCATCGGATGACGTCACCTGGCCGAGGTTATAAGCCAAAAATATTTGGCGTATTTGACTTCACAACCGGAGAACAAAGAGATGTTCCCATAGCATTTTCACGCAGCATTGAGTGTAGCTTTTGAAAGGGAACTTGTGAGTTCTCCCACATAACTGCTCATAACTTCCCTTCTATTCAACATTTTGATTTCATTTACGGTGCAGGTTTAACTTCAGGCAAATACCTAAGTACGGTTTCATTAAATTCTGTCCAGCCAGTTTTGCGTAATGCTGTGATATAATCTGGCCGGATAGACATACAGAGATTTTTTTTCTGAGACTGGTTTGGGATGCTCCACTGTATGAAATGTAATGATATCATTGAAAGAGCAAGCTCTGTTAAATGTACAGACAAAACCTTTCTTTCATTTATATAGATAGACTGGATCAACTATAGAAAATATATGATATTATGATGGGAAAAGTAAAAAAAAAAAATGTCTAAAGGTCAGTATCATATTATCTTTTCTGTGCTTCTGTGTGACAGAAAAATAAGGAATCAAGTTAGCAGCTTGGCCTTGAAGAAGGACAGCCTTTTTCTCCCCTACAGAGCAACATCATCTTGAGGAGGTAAAATTGCCAGAAATCCTGAAATGTACTGGAGAGGGATTGTGGTTCCACAATTACAGAGGGACTACCTTGGGAACCGAAAGTTCCTGCGACCATTGGTCTGTCAGCAGCAGGAGAAAATGAACTGACATCAAACACTGCAACTCACAGGCTTAGACATGTCCAGGACATAATCACACAGCAAGGACACAGACCAGGGACTGAGTGTGTATGTGTGTGTGTGTGTGTGTGTGTGTGTGTGTGTGTGTGTGTGTGTGTGTGTGTGTGTGGTGTGTGTGTGTGTGTGTGTGTGTGTGTGTGTGTGTATGTGTGTGAGAGAAAGTGAGAGAGAGAGTGAGAGAGAGAAATAAGCAAAGCAAAGCATCGATGACATCCTGTCACATTATATCCAATTTCATTGCCGATTATGTTGAATTATAAGGTATGGAATGATCCAATAACTCTCAAGTGGACAGCGTTAAGAGAGCGAGATCCTTCTTGTGTGAGGTGCACAGGTCATTACACTCACACAGGCTGACGCTAATGCTCCTTGGCAGCCGAGCACACCTTCCGAAATGACTGATTTCACAGCTGCGCTTGTTTGACAAAGCCACGGCCCTGTTAGCTCTCTAAGACAAACCTCTTTTTTTTCCGGAGCTCAACCGACCCTATGGGCGATCGTTCCAGAACTGGGAGAAGGCCAAGAAAGCTTTGCAGCCCAGAGGAGCTGGGGTGATTCATTAGGTAAACAGTCTACTGTTAATAAAGGCTATTTTCCTGCAGATGGAGAGCGTAATCTGAGGCCACTTCCACACGTAGTTGAGAAAAAAAAGTAGCTTATTTGCCTGGATTTTGGCTCAGCTTGGTTTTGAAAATAAAGCTTGGCTACCTTGATTTTCATTGCTTCTGTGTTATTTTTTTCAAAACAGTGACATTACTTCGACAACCCTTGTACACTTTTGCATGTGTTAGGGATGTGCCAAAAATGCAATTTTTACAACTTTGTAGTTTGGAAGTTCCTTTTGATAATGTAATAATGTCCTCCCACACATATCAGTTCTTGTTTTTTCACCTTTTTTTATATTTGCTTACTATGCTTTATTTTTATCTTTTTTTTTTTGCTCTCAATACAGAGCTTACAATGTTATATTTGAGGCATTGATGCACGTATCGCCACCTAATGGCCTGGAGAGCTCATGTGAGCGTTTCCAATGTGTTTTGTACACTTTCTTCATGTAGATAGGAGTTTTCTTTTCCAAAAAATAAAAAAAAAAACTTCTAGAATATATGCATGCATATGTATACAGAGAGAAACCATCAAAGTGACAAAAATAGTGATTTTAACTCTTAGAAATGCAACGATCACTTTGCGAATTGCTGACATTCCTCTCGTGTGAAAGTACACTCCCTATCCTACTATGGTAAGAAAATGTTCTATGACAAACCAAGATGTTTTTTTACGATTTAACGAGTCTTCCTGTGTAATTTCCCTCGTAAAATACACCTCCATTAGCACAGCCAGTAAATCCGGTTATCCTGGTAACTTTGTCACAGTAGTGACCTAAAGCTTGTACAGAAAGTTTTACACACACACACACACACATAGTTTCAATCACACCACCGGTGTTAGTCATTCCACTGATAGCCTGTTGATTGCCTGATTATTTGGATGCTTATGTAAGAGAACCGCTGCGTAGGCTGGAATGTTTTTGCGCAGTGCTGAGAGTTGATTTTATGAAGTGAACCGTTTGTCAGCTGACAATCTAAAAAATTTTAGATTCTTATCATTTGTTTGTTTTTACTCTCAACGCTGCGGTCTGGGAAAACTTTTCATTTTATGACTCAGCTCATGCCAGTGCTGCGCTGCTAACAGGAGCCTGTTGATATTATAGCATTTACTGTGAGCCTAATGTACTCAAACAAAGACCTAGTCTCTACAGGCTCAAACAAAGCCCCAGCACAGAGAGTTTCTGCAAGGGCACCAGTGGCTTCGGTGCTGAAACAGCTGGTTCTTATTAGGCCTCTGCTCTCTCTCTCTCTCTCTCTCTCTCTCTAATTATTAAAGAGCTTTGAGCACGTGCGTGGTGGCGTGACTCCAGCTCTAACACCTGTCAGCTGGTTATTAACACCCGTACACTTCTCAAAACCTTGCGCTACTCACCGGCTTTTTTCTCTTTTACTTTCGTCCCCGGCTAAGCATACATGGAGACACACACATACTCGGTGCTGACAGTAATTAGAGCATTAAGACTCACTGGAGCCCTGTCATGAAGTTATATACAGATCATTGCTTGCTGGAAAAGGAACATAACTTGGAACGATGCTCGCCATAAGAATCAGGATCATCTCTGGATTTCAGAGCAAGAGGCTTTGATTCATTCATCGTCATTTTTTAAACAAAAAACAAAAAAAGATAATTGATTTATATTTATTTATTTTTAATCAAATGTCCGATAGGCATGGGAACTTTTTTTCCAACTGCTTATCTGTAAAGCTCAAGGCTCGCCAACTCATAACAGTAATAAGGGTTAGTGACAGGCACATATTATCCGTGTAATTGATCATAAACAGCTTTTCCTGCCTTTCACGCTTCATTTCACAAAAGGGCATCCAGATTCTAGCTTGCATTAGAGCAGCTTGCGTTAGAGCAGCTTCCCGTCAAATGTCACCTCTCGTTGGTCTCGCTCGCTGCTGAGATCCATCACTTTGTGTTTTCCTACATGGACAAAAAATAGAAATATGGTTGTTTCACAACTCTTGCATATTGCAGCTGGATTTAGTAAGCTAACTTCATATTAGTATTAGCTATCATATCAGAGTGATACTGTTCATCTCATATGAGGCAAAAATAATTATATAATTTATAAAATCAGTTTGCTTTTTGAATTCTTTTTCTTAAACCTTTTCAAACAGAATGAGTATGAACAAGTAGTTAATTGGTGCAATTTAAGGAGCGTTTATCCCACTTTTTAAAGAAACAAGGCTAAAAACACTGATTGAGAAAACTGAACAAATACCAAATATGTAACAGATGGACACTATTACATCATTAAATATACAGTAAGAGCTAAATAAAATTTCAGTATAAAAATGTAGGCTACTTAGCATGTGATTTCCTGCAAACAGTAATCAGGTGTATGTACCATATAACTATGGGGAAATTTCTAATTTATACATTTAACTATGATTCCTTAACAAAGAAATCTGCGTCATTTATTCCAGTATAATGACATTTGACACACTTGGGTTACAGTGGGAGTTACTTTTTTTTTTTAAGACACTACTAGCAATTAACAAGAATAGACAAAATGGGTTCTTAGAAAATACCATGCCATTGAGTCGCTTTCAATATAAAAAAGTGTGTGTGTGTGGGAGGGGGGGGGGGGGTCTTTAGCTAATCTTTAAGAAAACAGTTTTATCTTCTAACCTGCAGGCAATTTGGCAAAGGCAAGTTGGGAATTAAGTTTAATTTTGTTCTTTTTTACATCACAGGAGTTAAAGCCACAGCGCAGCTACTGTGTCAACCTCAATGTCAAGAGACTTGAGTGATGCTAAGCGCATGGGATAAAGTGCTCCTGCCTTTAGTAAACGTGCCTCCTGAGCACTCAGTCTGAAAAAAAAAACTAAATAAATAAAACTAAATAAATAAATGATCTTGCTAAGAACTAATTTCTGTACACACCAAGACTTGCGCTGTGTTTGTATTTGTAGAAAGTTTGTAAGTAATACAAGATTTTGAAAACTTTACTAGATTATCAGACAATATCTATACATATCAAATAATATATATCTTCTTTAGTTCTGATAGTGCCATCTTGTTAAACAGTCTGGTGTGGATCAAATTATCTCTCACCTTTATTGCGATATACTGTTTAAACATCATCAATTCTTGAATGTGTTTCGCAAGGTTCAGTTTTGGGTCTTCTATTTGCAATATATACTGTATCCCTCCCCTCACAAAGTTACTCACCTAAATCTCCGATTTGCAAATCTATCAGAACTATATTCCAATTCTTTTGAAACTAGAGTGTGCACATTCACCAGAACATTTGTTTTCTTTTTCTGTTTTCATTTCATCTCCAATTTGTTTGTCTGATTTTTCTGTCTGTCTTTTAAGCTTTTTGAACATTTGTCGAATTTGTCTTGCAGATGTTTATGCTATAGACATCCCTTTAAATGGTACCATGTCTTTTGTGCTACTTTTCTTAAAACCTAAATGACCTTAACTTGAAGAAAGACTCTATACACAGCAAAAAGTACAAACAAACACAAACACACTACTGTTTCACTTATACTTTTTTACTTTTTCCCCCCAATATATATATATATATTCACAGTCATAATTTTCACTCGACAACTTCTTTCTTCTTTTTGACTTACTCTGCTGTTGGATGTTAGGCTGACACAAGGATGCTAGCTGGCACAAAAAGCCCATGCCCAGAATAGCAGTGGTATTTAATAACCGTGTTCAGACTATGAGGGGTATGTTATTAGAGTAAATTACCTCCCCAAACCTTCCAATGGACTGTTTGGGTGGGCATGGATGGCCACCCATGAGTGAGCGCATTAAAATCTGTTGGCTGTTTACACTGAAATGGAGGGATGACCATTTTACAATGATGAATGGGTCTTTAAGAGATCCTGAGTGAGCACACGCTGTCTCTTTTCTTATTTGTGCAGTTTGGTTGCCATCCTATCAAGAACTAACAACAACAACATACCCTGTTTCACTGCACGATAATAATCCTGTTCATTCTCAAATGTTTGATTGGCTTCATCCCATCTTAACTTCTACATAACAGTAATTGTGTTGTCAGAAAACTGCAGCTGCTTAACATTAGCCTGGAAGACTACTAACAGAGATAGTTTTGTAATAAGGTTGGCTACAAGAGGCCACAAGTTGCTGCTCATGGTCCTTGAGAGTCCATTGTGAGTTCATGCCACTAAATAAGCATGCTCGGGAGCTGATAGTCCACACAGTGCACCTTTGGCTTGTACATGCAGAGGGAGGGAGAAAGGTCCTTTATTCTTTCAGCCCCTCTATTAAAACTCCACCCCAGCCCCCTGATATGTGTTGTGGCCAGACGACTGATTGGAAATGGCAGTTTAACAAGAGCGCTTCCCTGCAGACTGAGTCCTAGCAGAGGGGCAATTCGATCATTTTCATGAGGCTTGTAGTTTGTCCTTTCTCATTTAAGATTAGAATCCTCCAAAGATTTAGGACGCACAATGAAGTACTCTGGATGGAATAAAAACAAGATATCTGCTTAAAGTATTGGGGAAGTCTAAAAAAAAATCTGTCTTATGCAAGAATAAAGTCTGTCGTGGTAATTTGTACGAAGTGGCTCAGGTTTCTCTAATAGGCCCAGACTGAGATTGTGAATAAGGAGGGGCCTGTGTTGAGGGCGGATTGTGGTCATACCTGCGAGTATTTGCTCAACAAGTCCCTGATGACAGAGCGGACAAGGTATGCTGGCCAGCTCGGGGGGGAACAATAGGGCCCTTGCTCCTCCTTGTCGTGATGTGTGTAGCTCTGGGAAGCGACCGCAGGGCCAAGCAGTGTAAGCTGACGCTGGAAGACTCAATATCCAACTGGGTCAATGGCCAGGGGACCAAGCATCCAGTGATCTGTTGATAGGACTATGGGGGTTGATAGGGCATGGACATGGATGACTTAATAATGAGAACGACAGTAATTAACCATGAAGGCACACAGAGTCAGGCCTAGAAAAGTTTGGGTGGGGTTTGTGTTCGTACAGTAACCACTAGGTGTTCAGGGGGGGAAAAAGCTGGCACTTGTCTATAGTTAAGCTCCATGCATGAAAAAAGACTTTACAGCACAGTTTCTGAATACTGTATATCATTGTCCACATCACAATATCTATTATTTCCTTTAAAAAAAAAAAAAAAGAAAAAAAGAAAGAAAAAAATATATATATAATAATAAAAAAATAATAATAATAAAAAAAAATAAAAAAAAAAAATATATATATATATATATATATATATATATATATATATATATATATATATATATATATATATATATATAATTATTATTTACATATTATGTTCTGCTATCGGCTATGACACATGTATAATACCTGGGAGTTTTATGCCTGCCTATAACTCAATAAAATGCCTGGGTACAGGCCTGCCTGTGAGCAAGACTCTTCATGGAAACCAAACCCTGCTAGGTAAGATCTGAAAAAAAAAATTATTAGCAATCCAAAGACTCTTATAATGTATGAATAGTAATGAGGTGGTGGTCAAATAAGCAGCCAGGTTAGAACAGGTACTCTTTGCTTTTGCCATTTGCACTTACCTGCAGGTTGGGAAAACATATTCTCATCACAGAGCGAGCTCCTCTAATCCTCTGCTTGCATGGGGAGGGGTGGAGACACTCAATCTGCCTCTGTGTTGGCCAGTGGGATTTCCCTCTTTAATTAATTCAGGATTTGTACTGGGAGCAGAGGTCAGATGTGATGAGAAGCTCAGGATTGATTTTCTCATGTTCGATCCCGGGGTCTATTATGCCTTGTGCAGAAAGGCAGTGTGTGTATTTGTGTGCCAGTGTGTGTCCCTGATAGTTAGTCATGATAAACTTTGGTAAAAGTCGGTGGAAGCTTTGTCCCCACATGCACCATAGCGTTCTTAAAATGTCATCAGGAGGCTAATTTCCAAACGTATTTGCACCAGACTATAGAAATCCTCTGATCTGCCTTCTCTGAAAAAAAAAAAAAAATTGTATATTGCCAAGCATCTGGAACATCTGTAAATTGCTACAGTTCTACCGCAGACTTTGATTCACTGCCCATCAGTGGCAAATGGAACCCATGCACCCCACCCACTTCTCCATGCTTCCCGATCCTTCCAGTCTGATTGTAATTAGTTCCTGCTTATCTGACCCATGGTGGCCTTTTCTGGCTTCCCCGAAAACATCAGAAAGTGCAGGCTACTTGAGGTCAAAGGTCAAAGCTATCACAATCACTCCTAGCATGCTGCCGAAGGAAACCGAGCTGACGATCACAGAGCTGCACCTTGCGAAGGTTCAGTGACCCGCTACTCCCATCTGCTGATTTACTCTTTCATAGTCTGTCTTTAATTACACAAGGAAACAGGTGTTAAGGTCACTGCTACATCATTTTTTAATTGTTCTATAGAGTTATATACCTCAGCTATAACTGGATATTATTTCACCACTCAGAGGGCCAAATAAAAGGAATCATTGACAAGGTTGCTCTCGTCTATTATAAGATCTTAAGGTCGCCACTGTTTTGATGGTCCTCAGTGACTCACATATCTTGCATATTAATGCAGCTATGCTTCATCAGAAGCTTCATCAAGCTTCTGTGGCTTGTGGAGTCCCCCCTGAGTTTGGTGTGAAAAACCTTCTCTCCAGCTGCCTAACTCACATTAATTCTGACAGGCTTGAAACACGGTAACCCCTTGGCGACGATTCCATGGATCACCTATTTGAGGAAGCAGGGGGTGGTGTGTGTATGTGTGTGTTGTGGGGGAGGGTGCGGTGTAATAAAACATGGCAATGCAAATATGCACAGAAAGCACATGAAGTTTTCAAATGTGTCAAGATTCAGTGTGGGAGGAAAGGTGCTGCTTGCTTGGGAATAATAAGCACCTGAAGCCGGGTACGTGGTGCAAGTGTGAAGAATGATATCCATCTTCAGACTGGAGACTGCACCTAAGTAAACAAAGTAGCGCAAAAAACCTATCTTTTTAAATTCATACCGAGCCATTTAAATTTTTCAAATACATGTAGATGACACCAAATGAGGAATGTCTTCCATAGTGCGTATCACTTTCGTTATCATCATTTGCTGGTTCAACAAATACAATAAAAACAACAGCACTGATTATATTATGAGAATTGTCAGAATTGCATCAGAATTGTGCAAAATAGCTCATAACGTGTCCTTCAGGTGTCAAACGATTGCTTGGTCGTTTCCCATGAAGACCCTGTCAGCTCACTGGACTGATTGATATGCCACCCCTTGCTCACATTGCCCCAGTGTCTGGAGGCTGCAGTGATTCACTGCCAGTGAGAGCAGTATTATAGTAGCTCTGAGAGCTTTCACTCATCGGGCATCAGCCAGGCCAAGCCCTTTACACTCGCGTTGTTGCTCTGACGAGTGGCAGGTTTGTATGTAGAGTTACAGACCGTTTGATTGAAGTAAGTTTCTGTACATGGCTGTTTCTTGTGCAGCGCTTTTTTCCCCTGCTTTTTCTTCTGAATATAGTCATGGCCAATTCTTAGGCACTAGCCAGCTCTCCCCTATGATATGATGTTTAGCAACCAGGGAAGGTGAACACTAATAGAGAACGTGTGCTTCCATCAAGACACGAGAAACCACCTGATGGCCACAAGTGTCTAGTGCAGGGTTACCGAATTAAAAATTAAAAAATAAGGTCCGGTCAATAAAAATTTTTTTGAGCCGAGGGTTGAATTTCATGTTTGTGTTATTCACAATCTTTAGTCAATCTTCATTTGCATGCTGCTGGGCTAAAAATGAATGTGAAGGTTTGCTTAAACGACCCATGTTTTGTCTTATAGTGGTGCTTCACATTACTGCTTTTTATTAAGAGCGCCATTTCAGAACATGAGACAAACTGATTTCAAACTTTCTGCAGGAAGAATAAACAAATAAATAAATGCATTGACTTGTCCATTCATCTTTGATGATTTAGTTTTCAGAGTCTACTTACCTTTTCTTGGAGTAAGCCATGCTCTGTCACGCTTTTATTTTTGTTTCTTCTGCACACTCTATCTATACACGGTAAAATATAACATTGATTGGCTCTCCTGAGTGACGTGTATAGCCACACCCACTTCAAGGGAAGAAAGCGCTAGTTTACTGTATATAATTTATTCTCATTTATCAGAAAATCATCAGGGTGCGGATAGAACTGTCACTAGGTTTGAACCAAGGTCTGACATTTAGTGATGCATGGTCTAGTGTCTCTTTCCTGGACAGGAAAGTCCAATGGCTGTGGTATTATTGGAATTCGATCTTGTGATCTTCAGAAAGATAGGGCACACAATTGATGCTTTGTGGAAAATCTTTGCTTTTATAACAGCATCAAAGTTTGTAACCTACGCATAAAAGTTAGAAAGCTAGATGAAGTTCACAATGATATCACTACCTGCATATATGTGCATTCATTCAAAGTAATCTAAAGGTACTGACAAGGAATATCCATGAAAAGACGTCTGCATATTCGATGATTTCTCTACACAACAGAAAATGGCTATAATTATAGAATAACTGTTTCATATTTCAATTCTTATGTGTTTAAAATCCCCTTCTGAACTGAGCTCTGAGTACTTCCTAATGTAATGATGCACATTTGTCCCTATCTCCAATAAAATACCTGAGAAATAATTTCAAGAAACATCATTCATTTAAACAGATACAAAGAAAGAAGGAGTGATTTTCAAACTCATTGACCTGACCGTTTGCTCTACACTTATATAATCTAAATCCATCAGCTCAAAACATTGCACCGGAAAATGTTATAAATAATTAGCTTCACTGTAAACGCCAGCCTGGTGGGTGAGCCTATCCTGATGCCATCGAAATATTTCCAGCGTGTGCTGTTTGTCTTAAGTAAGGTTAATTAAATGGAGGAAGAAAAAAAAAACAGATTGTGATGTGTATAGTAAGCTTTCACATTAACACTGCTTCTTAGAAATGAATAAATGTTTTTACAGCTGAGAAACTGTTGCTTGGAAATCCTGGACATACACAAATCCTAGACTTTGGTCCAAAAAACAATCCCAGAATGGAACGACGGCCGCTCATGGAACCATGGTGTTTTTTTTTTTTGTTTTTTTTTTGCACCTGCAGCATGTGTTAAAGCTGAATTGTGAGGCGACTGCGCTCTTTCACGGTTATGACCATCATCTGACCCTGTGTTGCTGAATCATACTACAATATAAAGACGCAGTAAAAAAAGAAAAAAAAGAAAAAGAAGTTTCCAGTCCTGAAGAGCTATATAAACTCCTAAACATGGGTCAAAAGGAAAACCTGCTTGGTTTTAAAAACACAAGCCACCTGGGGCATATAGGAAGCTCTGCCAAAAACAATCGAATTACACATCAAATCCTACAAAAACAAGCTGATGTTGTGGTGTACTTGCTTCCTTTATAGGCTTAAAAAAAAGTTTTAGAAATAACATCATTTCAGCATCATTGAGAATGATGTCAGTTCTTGATTCTTGCCTATATTGATGTTTGATATTCCATTTCATTGAGAGCAAATGTCTATGTTCATAGAATTTCACTCTTCCTATGAAGTCCCTGATTCCTAATGATTTGTCCAGTACACAGGAAACAGTTTTTGTCACTAGATAGATAAAAAAAAAATGTCCAAACTAGGTGACAGTTGTTTGGGAATTGAATAGGAATGAGGGTCTCGTTAATAAACGTCATTCTAAAATCTATTTAGAAGTTTTTTAAGTTATTTGGTAAATTTTTCCACATCTCATCAAAAAATGTATTAAGTGAATTATTACCAAATAGTATACTTTCACAAAAATGTCATACATTTTTAGAGTTTAGTATTTTGGTCCACAATATACAGTACACTTTTTGTCACAGGCAATACGTGATGCACAAAAAATTGTTCAAAAGTTAAAAATCCATCAGAAATAATTTATATATAATTAATGTTTGTACTTTATATTTTTATTTTATTAGGCACCAAAATTTCTTTTTACCAAATGCTGACCCAGTGATATGGGGCCATTTAATGCTACAGTAGACAACCTCAAGTTGTTGCCAGGAAGACCTCCGCTAATCATTAAGCAATCTGACACACCTATCTGCTGCTATTAACTGAGATCTTCTGTATTGCAACACGTCAACCCGTGAACATGTTGACATAGGCTTTAAAGCTGACGCTAAAAAAAAGACAGACCATTTATACCATGTAGTCCACTTGGCTATTTGTTGAAAAGGAGGACATAGGTCATAGGACACAATGTGGTTGAGGAATAGCCCTGGATCCTATGTAGACCGGTTATAACAGTACAGCCACTTTATTTCATGCACGTACATAGATCAGTGCAAGGTGAGTTGAAGAACAATGATTATAAATTATATACCAATAATCTGATAACAGGATCATGGACAGACAAGACCCATCTATACCTGCAGGGACCAAAGGCTGTTCTGTCTGGTCCAATCTCACAGAAAATCCAAAGCAACACAAATCACTGAAAAAAGTCAATGCTGACCATAATAGAAAGGCACCAGAACACCCAGTGCTCAACAGCCCAGCAGGCAAAGAGCACGAAGTTGGTATCTCCCCACATCCCAATCCAATTGAGCACCCATGTGATGCGCTGGACAAACAAGGCTGATCCATGGAGGTCCCACCCTTCAACCTACAGCACACAAAGGATCTGCTGCCAACAACCTGGTGCCAGCCACCACAGCACAACCAGGGTGGAGCCAGAGTTGCCTGGGCGGCACAATGGGAACCCAAAACGCGGTTTTAATGGTAATGGTTTTAAAGTTATGGCTGATTGGTGTATGAAATGTTATGGGGTTCTTGATCTCTTGTCAAAGCTACTCACACACAAAATATATTCTTAATTTCTACTTCTAAAGCTACTGCTGCTCTAACAGTTTTTGTTTAAGTCTGTCTTCAACATGCTGTGTGGCTTGCTAAGTGACAGGCTTGCTGCCTGTAGCCATCGACCTCACACACTCCGTGATGTTTGCAAACAGATCTCACCCGTTCCTCTCTCATGCACAATCCTGTTTTGAAATGTCGACCACCTATATTGCACTGGTTTGCACCCTGGGGCATCTTTAAATGTCACTTCAGATCAGACTAAAATGGGCTTGGGATATGTTGTGACAACATAAGAAGGCTATAAAAGTGCTTTAGCACAGGAAGGAAGGTGTGGTGCTTGTATATAATGCTTAAAAAATGCAGCAAGAATACAAATTGGAGATTTAAACTAGAATCATAAAACTTGCAATAATGAGAGAAATGTTTGGAGCATTTTTGATCGATCCAGGGTGTTGCATAGGTTGTTGGGTTTATGTAGGAAGGATGACTAAATTCTTGATCCTGATTGGTCAGAAGATGTTCATTGGTTTTCTGTAAAGAAGGCTCTGAACTGGGTGTAATATGAACTTTATAAATGTTAGCATTTCTATTGTTCATTCAGCTCATTGATGTGGTGAGGTTTTTTGTAAGGGCATTTACATTTATTTTTGGATTATTTATGGAAGGAGTCTCAAGTCTCAGTGCTTTGTAATAGTCTAGTTTAGGTTTTTTTATTTAGCTTTATATTTATGTGCTGCTTTGGCTTGGTTATCATCATCTCTTGCATGATTTCATTTCACAAGTTTTAACATTATATGATTTCATGTCTTGCTTCAGTTCCATAAAAATTAAGAATTTGAAGCTATTTGTTCTTCCACTACAGTTGTGAGAATAAAATAAAAACAGCTAGCTAACTCAAACGAGTGGTCAGGAATTTAGCCAGCTAGCATGAATGTGTAAAAAAAAAAAAAAAGGCCATTTTAAGACTATATAATGGAGCACAAAATTTTATAACCTGTGTGTGTGTCTGTGTGTGAATGCCCCTACCAATACAAACACAGCTGCAGATCTAATAGCTTTCCAAACCTATTTTTTTATTATATTATATTGGGTCACTAGAGTTTATGTAAAAATATGGAATTACTATTTTTTTTTTTTTCATCTAACCACTTTATAAACTTTATCTTTCAAGAAACTCAAGAACAGAAACCATAGATGAAAATATTTCTTCGGCTTGGTCTAAACTGTATTTTTTTTTTTTTTCCATTTTCATGCCATGCTACTGACCATGGTATTTTAACAAACTGTTAATGGAGATTCTTTAGTGCCTAAAATGTGCAATATGGCATCCCACAAGGTTCTGATCTAATCACAGTGTTATTTTTCATTTGGACACAAAGTTGGCTTTCAGTTCCAGTCTGATGATTAACAGTTATACTTCACAAGTCAACCAGATTCAGCAACAGAACTTTACAAGTAATGAATGACATTAGTAGCACTTACATGGGCCCTAATATTCCACTAATAATGGGAATAATTACCTGAGTCAATTACAGTACCTGATCAGAATCATGTAACCACATCAGTTGGAAAGTTCTAACATAATCCGGCCTGAAAGAGGGATGTAAACCTTTCACAATCTGCTTAACAGGAAATTATAAGCCATGTAAACACTTGGTGCAAAATGGCTTAGCGGTTAGCACTGCCACACTGCATCTTCAGAGTCTGGGTTCTATTCCAGGTTTGATACCTGCCTTTGTGTACATGGAGTTTGCATGTTCTCCTCGTACTTGGTAGGGTTCCTCCGGGTAATCCGGTTTCCTCCTATAGTCTAAAGACATACAGATTAGGCTAATTTGCATTCCCAAATTGCCCATAGTGCGTGAGTGAGGGTGTGTATGTGTATTGATTGGCCCATCTCGAGGGTGCCTCATGCTTCATGCCCTAAGTCTCCTTGGATAGACTCCAGGTCCTCGCGACTCTGTGGATAGGATGACGCAGTATAGACAATGAGAATAAGAATGAGTAAACACTTGACAAATGTGAACAGATGTTTTACCATCACAGCCCACAAAGTGCCTAAAGATACAATTTTAATACAAAATTTGTTGCTTATGTAACATCCTCAGCAGCAACCTCATTTGTTCCAACCACTTAGCATTTAGCATCACCAGTATACTAATCACAGTGTACGAATCACCGGCCTGATCCTCTGTCATCACCTGCAACTGTTTCTCTATGCTTGAATTAGATTAATTTTATGCCTGAATTTTTTTTTTCTCAAGATCACATTAAAAGACAAAAAAATCTGTCTTTTAAAGATGATGAAATGAGGGGTCTTTTGCACAGCACTGTAGGTCCATGTTTGTCATCTTTTTATTAAAATGAACTGAATTTCCTCAAAGCAGCACGGTGGTGTAGTGGTTAGCACTGTCACCTTGCACCTCCTGGTCCCGGGTTTGATTCCCGGCCAGGCTCGATTCCCGGCTCTGTGTGCTTGGAGTTTGCATGCTCTCCCCGTAAATTGGCATTCCCAAATTGGCCGTAGTGTGTGAGTGTGTGAATGTGTGTGTGCCCTGCAATGGATTGGCACCCTGTCCAGGGTGTATCCTGTCTTGTGCCCTACGTCTCCTGGGATAAGCTCCAGGCCCCCCATGACCCTGAATACAGGATGAAGCGGTATAGAAAGTGAGTGAGTGAATTTCCTCAAAGTTGACTGTGGGAAGAAATGCAGGCAGAGCCATTCTGAGAATGTCATAAATATTATCTCCTCATACACTTTGCGCATGTAAACACACATCTTATCACACCAGTTAAGTTAAGTTAAGTTGGGCTCTCTGATCAGAATTATTTTAACCAAATAAAAAAATAATACCCATGAAACCACACCTTGTGTTGCCTAAGGTTTTCTCGAACAATATCTTCCTTTTCTTAAAAAAATGTCTTTAACAGATTTTCTGTCAGTCAGATGTTGTGACAGTTCATTTAGTGGTTCTGTGTAAATCAGGATCACATGTTTTTTGCTTCTTTCATGGCTTTTAATTTGTCTCTGTTTGTAATTTGTGTCGCTTCGTGATGGTTTCTGTTTTCCTAATATGTTGAACTTTATGATAAATTGTTTGCATTCTTTCACATTTTCCTATTAGCTTTGGAAAGTGCTTGAAAGCAGTCTTTTTATCCAAATAAAAATCCAAACTCTAAAAAAACATAAACATAAAGAATTGTAAAAAAAAAAAAATTTATGTGCATGTATTATATTTAAGTAGTATACTACATGAACAATTATACACTTATACAAACAATATAAATAAATGTTCAGTGATACCATTTGCTCCCTTTTTGTTCATTCAAAACTGTCAAAGCAAGTGGACGTTACTCAGCTACAGAATAAAAGTGCTATATTACCCTTTGCTACCAACAAACATGTCAATTCCGGGTTGAGGTTAGCTGAGAAGTCACACGTTCACTTTGTCATGGAGATGAATTTCTCTTTCCTACAAAACAGAGGCATAATTTTTCAAGTAACAAATTATACATACCTACCGAACAGTGGCCACCATCCAGGGTTTTTGTTTGCCCTCTTGCCGTGTATATCTACAACCCTGTATCATGTTGTCTACTAGAAATGTCAAATGTCCAAGAAAACGTCCTTACTTGCTGCTCTCACTGACATGATAGCAGTTATAAGGTCATTTTTACTGAGACAAATATATTGTAAAAATTTAACAGCTTCAACTCTGACTGTTACAAAGTATTGAAACTGGAGACTCCTTCCACCTCCTTACAAGAAACGTCACTACATCAACAATCTAAAATCTTTAACCTATATGGATGTATGGACTGTCAAGGGTAATATATTTTTCTAAAGTGTGTAAAAAAAACAAATAAAGTTAAAGCCACAATCGTTTCAATTTACAAATGTGCAGAAAAATACTTATTTACTGCAAAATACTGATACTGACACCTGTAACAAATATCACTCGAATATCAAAGTCCAGTCCAAACCAATCAAACCAGCAACCCTGTACCCTGAAATAACTTATCGTTATATCTTAACAGCTACACCGATCAGCCGTAACATCTTGACCACCCGTAAAATTTTGAGTAGCCCCCAACCTGACCTAGTAGACCTAAAGCTAACAGGTGAGACAGAAGGCTGGACGACTACAGATAAATCCATAACCTATTGATCAGTCTCTGCCTCCATTCTCTGTTGACTAAACAGGCCCATGTCATCCAGTCACTGAAAGAAGGAAAGCCCTCAGGCTCTTGTTTTAGCTGAGGTGCAAGCTAGAGCTGACCTGCTGGAAAAGAAGCAACACATTCATCCAAACACCTTGGACATCACTCAATTCTTCTCCCTGACAAACCAGTCATGTCTGACGATGTGCCTGCAGGCCCAAAACAGATGGGTTCGACTGGAATCCCATAAAGGTGAGAGACAAAAGAGAGAGATGCCATCCCTGGTGTTTAACAAAAGAGGAGTAAAGGAAGCGACTGGAGGAACCCCAAACAGCCCCTTCTCCAACTGTGGCCCAAGGACATTTCTGCGCCATTTCTGTTTCAACGTCTTGGGTGGCTTTGGATGGAGGGAAACGACACTGGCGAAAGGATTGTCATGAGGGAATGTGCTAATGTATAAAAACAAGGCCTAGAGCGACAGCCGCTGAGCTGGGGAAATGCATTAGTCTCATGGTTTTAAGCTGAAAACCAAGCTGCACTGGAAGCACCAGGGATCGGTTGATCAATATCTAAGACCACCCATATCCCTGACTTTTCATGAACCCCGCAACTGAATTTGTACCATTTCAACGGGTGATAATGCAAAAAACAACAACAACACCGCAAAGGATGGTCTGTTACTTTTCATTATTATTATTATTATTATTATTATTATTATTATTATTATTATTATTATTGTTAAACCACATTTTCCACAGTATATCACATGTTGCTTGGGGCTATGATAATAATGTGGGTGCTGCGTAGGGGAAAAATCTCTTAAAATGACTTGGAAAAATGTTTACCACAAGTGCAATTTCCAGAAACGCTCCCAGAAAGGTTACCTAGAAGAATTTGTTTTTTACGACCGTAACAATCAGACAGCGTGAAGCCAAAGATATTGTGATCGTGCACTGCTCTCAGGGAAGCAGTACAGCAGGATGAACCCACTTTAAGGCAAAATAAGCTCAGGACAGGGCTATATTGCTCGAAGCAATGCCATTAGGGTGGACACTTGGTAGTCAAAACACGGCTGACCCTTTGGACCTGTAAGAAGGAGAGCGAAAGAGACAGAGCCTAAGGGTGTAGTCACTGAATGGGAAGAAATAGAAAGAATGAAAATTCCATATATTGGACTGGTAACGATGTCACTATATATACCTTTATCCACTGTGTTTAAAAGAAAGTCTGCGTATTAATGTAAGTCTCAATAGCCCTACCGTACACACGTCTCCAAAATGAAACCATAACAACGTGGTCCAGAGAAATATGTTTTTATTTATAGAACCAAGGACACACCATGAACAGGGCAGCATCTCTGCTTTTTGTCGTTCTTCATTGTTGATAAATGAAAAACATACGTAATCATTGATATGCTGAAGGACATGTTTGTTTAACAATTTTGGAAAATGTATCCCATCTCAGTGCGTTGTAACAGTCTGTAACTTCTCTGACACTTTGCAGTTTATTTATACGGAGGCCCAGCGTACTCAAAGCATGACATCGCGTGTGCGGTTTTGTAAAAAGTGCAAACAAACTAGAAAAACGTGAACATGAAACACATAAACCATGTGCACTGTATACTAAAAAAACAACTCAACGAAACAGGCACTGTGCATACACTTATGCTATGCATGCAAATTAAGCAGCATGTCAGGATGAATGGTGTCTCAGGCACACACAATAGTAGAAGACAAATGTGCTCGATGTAGTAAAATGTGGCCTTGATATATTTTTTTCTTACTATGACCATGACCTGGGGCTCCATATATTTCTGACATGACCATCTGGGTTTTGTGTCTTGAGAGAGAAAGAGAGAGAGATAAGGCATACGGGTCATTCACGTCAAAGAGGACTTTTGAAACGCCCTTTATTTCTCTATATACAGTAATCTCCTGCTACACTAATGCACTTATCCTAGCATTTCACTAGTGCTTGGTTACCATCAAGGTAGAAAGTTTTCTTAGTTCTGCCTGCTTTACATCTGGAACGCTGGCCTCCCAGGAACTCCTTTAATGTACCAAACATGCGGAAACGGCTTGGAGTGAGGTCAGAACTGTACAGTGAATGTAGAATAACTCCCAACTGAGTTCCTGTAAAGTGCAAGTGACGTTGGTGAATGATTGTGTGTACAGTTCTCACAGACAGATTTAAGATGGCAACAATTTATCTGTCAATATTCAAGGATCATGTGTTCCACTCGTTAAGCGTTCACAGGAATGACTGCAGTGGACTCTGCATCACTTCAGCCGGGATCATCATGCGTCCATCGTACACCACCCGTTAGCATGCTGTTTCAATATCTGTACCTGCCCAATGACTTTGCCTTCTCTCTATGTTTTGAATGTTATTGTTTACATGGCCATCTTGAAAATATTTTAAAATGTTTTACCATGGTCACGAGTCTCATCACCGTACTGTGAAGTCTTCTGTAAATGTCAATTGCTTTAAAGCCTTCATTCATCAGAACTTTTATCACAAGTCCTGCTTTGACTAGAATGCGCCTCTTAAGTGCTTACGGGGACTAAGAATCATTCTTTAAAGATGTCCTAATATGCAAAATTCACTTAGGGTCTGCACCTTTACACAAAAATATAATTAAAAAATATTACTTTTAATTATTTTAATTGTTCATTAATTAAACAAATGAATTAGATTTCCCCCTAATGTGACATCATATAAAAAGATATCCTCCCCTGGCTTGTTGCTCAGTGCTGCCGGAGGGGTGTGGCTAGGCAGCTTCTCATTTACATAGACAGTGAAAGTGCATTTGAAAGAAGAGTGAGATAAAGGGAGTTTAAGGTAAGCTCTGAGTCCTGTGTAAACTGGTTAAAGAAACTGCAAAATATGAAACCTTAATAAATAGTAATATGTTGAAATTGTTGAAGATGATCTTCGGCATAAAAGAACAGCATGCCCTGTTGCGTTTTATTTTATTTCTTGCATAAAGTATTCAAAGTCAGTGTAGTATAGCTGCAACAGTGGTTGTAAATCTCCACAAGACTACTTCACAAAGAGGATTCACACACACACACACACACAAAATCATCGCAGAAATCTGGAACATCTCACAACCTGTTCCCTATAGAGGCGATATTTGAGCGCATGCCACATTATCTGACTCATTCACTGGGTTACACCGAGGGGGAAAACCTGGAACAGTATGAATATTGAGGGTTTAAGAGCTTTGCTAGTTAAATTCATTGCTGCTGTAATTTATATAGTCTTGTTATCTTAAGTGATTGTTGTTTTAAGGCTCACACTTGAGCAGATGTGAAAATTAGCCCACACGTAGTGTCTGTTTTCTGGACGCTCTTCGAATTGGCTTTGGGAAAAGAAGAAGAAGGGGAGGGAGCATTTTTCTTTTTTTCTTTTTTTTAAGAAGTGCTCTCCTGTTCAGTGCTGAAAAGAAAATAGGAGGTGGAGGACAGATAAAAATAAGCAGAACGATTAGCGTAGCCAAAGCTTCAGTGGAAGTGTCAGGAGCAATTTAAGGAGCGCTGCAGCAATGCAGAACCTGCTACAGGACAAGCAAAATTTCCAGGTAGAAGTGGGAGGAGAAAAGAGTGCTAGATTTCAAGATTAACTCAGACAGGAATAAAGACTGCCATGCGGTTTAAGGTTATTACTTGTCACACTGTACAAGATCCAAATACAATCCTATGACAGACCATGTGATATGTGTGTTCATGATGTCAGAAGGACACAGTCTCTGGGTTGCACAGAGGGCTCTGTTTGAATATTGAGATGACATTTAATGAATGACAACAAATCAGAAAACACAATTCAATCAAACTGGAAAAGGTAGGTATAGTTTTATGAGAATGAAAATCTGTCATTTAAGACATACAGTTAGTACTGCAGCCTCATTTTGAGTGACAGATGTCTCATCCAATCAGTGGTAAGGATCAACAAACCTTAAAAAGTAAGGTGAATGAATTTCATACTGCTGGCACACAAACGTTTACCTTTTCCAGTTTGTCTGACTTGTCGTTGTGTTTTATCATTGGTTATTTTGTTTCTAGATATGTTGTATTTTGTGATTTGTTATGTGTTTTTTTTTACTCAAAGCATGACATCGCGTATGCGGTTTTGTAAAAAGTGCAAACAAACTAGAAAAACGTGAACATGAAATACATAAACCATGTGCACTGTATACTAAAAAAACACAAACGTTTACCTTTTCCAGTTTGTCTGACTTGTCGTTGTGTTTTATCATTGGTTATTTTGTTTCTAGATATGTTGTATTTTGTGATTTGTTATGTGTTTTTTTTTACTCAAAGCATGACATCGTGTGTGCGGTTTTGTAAAAAGTGCAAACAAACTAGAAAAACGTGAACATGAAATACATAAACCATGTGCACTGTATACTAAAAAAACACAAACGTTTACCTTTTCCAGTTTGTCTGACTTGTCGTTGTGTTTTATCATTGGTTATTTTGTTTCTAGATATGTTGTATTTTGTGATTTGTTAT
>JAAGKR010000758.1:103723-120995 GCA_011419295.1 Clarias macrocephalus | reverse complement strand
TGCGGTTTTGTAAAAAGTGCAAACAAACTAGAAAAACGTGAACATGAAATACATAAACCATGTGCACTGTATACTAAAAAAACACAAACGTTTACCTTTTCCAGTTTGTCTGACTTGTCGTTGTGTTTTATCATTGGTTATTTTGTTTCTAGATATGTTGTATTTTGTGATTTGTTATGTGTTTTTTTTTTTTTTTGGTTTTATTATTTTGTTTTCTAATTTTTTTTTTTTTTTTGATTTTTGGTTTTGTTATTTTGCTTTTGAAATTGCTATTTTGTTTTCTTTTTTTCTACCGGATTTTACATTTTGTTTTCTGTTTTTTTTTTTTTTTTTTACACTTCTCGGCTACAGGACACAGTTTATGTCACTGGGGTAATAAAAAAAAGCTCACATGAACTAAAAATAAGGCTTAAACATGATTTTGAGGTTATAAGAATATTTTTCTGTCCATTAGAGTGCTGTTTCAATATCTGTACCTGCCCAATGACTTTGCCTTTCTTTATAAACACACTCTCTAAATCTTGAATGTTAATGTTTACAGTATTTACCAAAAATGCTATAAGGTCTTTGCTAGAAAACCTTGATAGATGTAAATACGAGAGGTAGTACAGCAAAGAGAACTTCATTTAGTGCTTGTATTTAGTGCTAAAGTGAATAAGGAAGATCTAAAGATGAGGATTCACAGGGTAGGCAAAATGGTCATGCTGGAAAAAACAAATGTTTTCCAGATGTTTAAAAAGCAACAACTCAACGGAATTGAAGAATGGTTAGACTACAGGACGAAAACCAAATACGTCACCCTGTCTGGTGCAATTATTATCTGTTTTATCACGTGTCTCATTTATGCCCAATTAATCTGATAATGCAAAGTGGGGGAGGGGGGGGAGTATTATTGCCTGATAGCACCATCATTGCCAGTAATGCACAATTAATCATATGGGAAATCAGCTGAAGCATCAAACCACAACATAACAAGTGTCTGGCCTGTTTTGCATTGTCTTCTTTTGGGCTGTATAACAGTACATGTCTGTGTTACACAGGAATCTCGCTTGGAGCTTTTGGAAGCTCGCAAGGACTGTCAGAGGTAATTGAGTTCCACTTGGCTTGCTTCGTCCCCTTTTACTTAGACATAGCAACATTTACTGGTACATTAGTCACTAGAAATTCAAAGCTCAATCAAGGGCCTTGTGTGATCCGGCAGCTCCAAAGAGTAACCAAGGATCAGGTTACCACTGCAATGAGTAATATGGAGTATTAGACTGAACGTCTCAACTAAGAAATTGTTGCCAATGAAATGGTAAGTATATGGAGTAAGACATGCTTGTAGTTTATAGACAATCTTAATGAAAATTACTCTTATTTATTACACTTATTTCTAATTTTATACAAGATCTAAATATCTATCTCCAGTGCCAGTGCTTTGTAAATTGTTAATAGTAATTGTCAAATTACTGTGGCGTAAGAGGCATTATGCAACAGTTAGTTCCAGCTGAGCAATCAGATTGGACATGAGGTGTTTCAGAAGTGGTAATAATACCACAAAAACTATCATCCCAGGTGTCCTACAATCATTAATTACAATAAGTGTCAGTCGCAGCATGGGTGAAAGTTAAACTGTATAGTCCGCAACTCTGCGGAAAGAGCAGAAAATACATCCGATAACATCATTTTAAACAATTAAATAATTGCTTCTAAGTTGTTCTGAATTGCCTGTGCGTTGATTGAAAGCTGAGCTAAAAAGCCTGTTTGTATAAAACTGTTAAGAATTTAAAACTACCTGTGCTGTTTATCATCAGGCCTCTGATGGCCATGATGATAAACAGCACAGCAGCACTTTCTCTCATGTGATATAGCTTAATTAAGCCCTTCAGGATGTGCTCGTATAGTTACCATTATAGACAAAAAAAAGGGGGTGAAATAAGAACTTTTTGAAACTCTTACAAGAAGCCTTAAAGAGAGTGTTTAAGAACCAGTGGAGAACACTTCAGTTGAGAACACTTCAGTGAATTTAAGCTGTCAGAACCTGCTTTTTGGAAAGCAGTATCATTAAGTAATGGCGAAAGAGTGAGCGAGAGAGAGAGAGAGCGAGAGAGAGAGAGAGAGAGAGAGCACATCCCATGCTACTGGATGAATGGAACAGCATCAAAACAAATTAATGAAGATCATGGTTATTTTCAACAATAAAGCAAATCCATGTGATTCGATGCAGGAATCAGAGATTTCTAGATCTTTGCCAGAGCCTCTTAAGCAGGCCTATCAGTCGCCTGAGGAAAAGACTGAAAAGGGAGAATTTGATATTGATCCAACTTCCCAGACACCCACAGTCAGGGATCTTGTTAACAGGATTAAGACGCCCTGAATAGCCTTTCACTAGAAACAAAAAAAAAAAAAGAAAGAAAAAAGAAAGAAAGAAATGAGTCCTCTTGTCAGTGAGGACATTTTGGTAGCAAAAAAAAGCCTTCCTAACACTCCTTAAATCAGGAGCCACTTCTTAATGAGAGTCCTCGTGTTAACTGTCTGAGAACTGCTACAGTTGATTAACAAAAGAAGAAAAAGCGCTTTTTCCAGTAAAAGGAATGTCAGTTTGTGTCTATGCGCCTATGCAGTATTGTGCAGACTTCACCACGTGTCTTCCTGCCTATTACTGTCTCAGTGAGTCACACTCGTGCAGCCAGACATCCGGGACGCTGGGCTTGGCACCTTTCTCTCAACATAAATCCCAATCATGATCCTGCCTATTACAGCTAGCGAAAGGTCATGTGACCCAGACAACATGATTAGGATTAGAGAGTCATCTCGCCGGGGCCGGACCTGTCGCCAGTAGCTCTCGCGACTGCTTAGCGCCTAGCTGTCCCTGATGAAGAACAACAAAACCAGTGTCCGTGCCGCTCAAAGCCCTCCGGATTAGAGGCAGGACCCCCACTCGAGCATGACGAGGCTTTTGTAGCTGGAGCCTGCCAGTGTTTGAATGCAGTCTTCATGGGTTGTTTTTGTGCCATGCCATCTTTGTTGTTTGTTTGTTTGTTCCATTTCCTTTAAATATGTCAGCACACAGATTGAAAATTGGATGTCGGTGGTGGCACCAAAAAATTGATTTCATATGGTGTGATTGAAGTGGTGAAATAAATACATTCAGAACAGAAGGGAGGTGTTTTGTCACTGCTCCAGTGGGTGGTCCTGCTAAGCGCTGTAGTGTACACTGGTCCTGGTGATATGAACCAGATCCAAATAAGATTTCAGTCAGATTGCTCTCCAGTTTTTGTTGTGCCTATAGAATGTACTCATTAACAGGAAGTAAAAATGTCAGTGGTGTGTAGAAATGAAGTTAGTACCTGGCACCAAAGATGATTATTTTCCTATATGAAATAAAAATGTTATATGTAATTAAAGAAAGACACATCATACTTTTCATGCATTTATAGTATATTATAAAGTTATAATATAGTACTATAAATGTTATAACACATTATAACCCACTAAAGCTATAACTAGTCGTTCCCTTACCAACCTCTCATTTTCCTCTCACCGGAGACTCCTTCCATAAATGTTAGCATTTATGCGTATTGTCTGACATGGAGTCTCTGAGCATGAAGTTATTATAGAAATGCATGAATATACATGATCACCTATAACATCTAATAAAAAACATTTACCGCTTATAAACCAACCATTTTTTTTAAGTTATCCTTGTGCCACCAGAATGGCCCTGGCCCCTCAGGGCTTGGCTCTGCATGGCACCAAGATGTTGGCAGCAGGTCCTTGAGTGCTGTGGGTTGTGGGGTGGGGTCTCCATGGGTCAGAATAGTTTGTTTGGTGCATGCCATGGTTGCTCAATCAGATTGGGATCTGCAAAGTTTGGAGCTGGCATCTGTGGGCTCTTTGCCTACTGGGTCCTGTGTGTATTGGGAGCTGTGGTGAACCAGCGATTTGTCTTGTATTAACTTTTCTGTGGGGTCAGAACAAAGTGTCCTGGGATTTGCTCTCTGTGGGCATGAGTGAGCCTTCAGTGTCCATCATCTGGTCATTAGTTTCCTGGTATGTAATTGATAATCAGCGCTAATGTTAGGCAGTGTTAATGTTATGGCTGATTGGTGTAAACTTTGAAAGTATAAAAGTAAACTAATAACAATAGAGCATTCATTAGTGCTGCAGTTTAAGTGTATCTATCTTAAACAAAACAAAATATAAATGTAAGAAATGTTTACATCTCCTTCCTCTGATCACAACACTTCCTAAAAATAGTCCTACTCTGGAACTTAGCGCTGTTCTTTGCCATTCCTAGCCATCCACGTGTACCAGCTATGTCCGTCAAGCCTGTGTCTCTATGAGTGGCACCTCTGAGGCTGAGCTCTTGGCACGGATTCCACTCTGATCCCCCTGGCACCTAACACCAATGGTATCTTAATCTTGCCCCTGATCACTGCTCTCCCACCTCTGACTATTTTTGGGGCATGCAGCGGGTTTGGGTTCAAGAGTATTTGTAACCTCATTGTTAGGTTGGATAGGAACGGGGAAAGAAGGGGAGGTGGTGTAAAAGGAAAGACATGGCATTGCTTTGAACCTCTGTGTCATAGTCGTGTTTTGACATGGAAGCGAGACGTGCCGTGTGTGTAAAGAACTCTGATTCCAATGGGGATTCCAGAGCTATGATCTAATGGGAAAGAGATCGCAATCAATTTATGGTGTGTGCCATATTAGGGCTTGACCAGAGCAATGCAAAGATTTTTTTTTTACAGTGGCCTGTAACTGCAAAAGCAGCAAATTAGAAAAAACAACAACAGTAAATTCAGCATTAAAAATCGGTTCAAAATGTAATGAACTGATACTTAAAAATAAACATTGCATGGGGCCAGTCTGAGAAAAGAAGAAAAACATGACGATAGCTGAAAGATATTTATAGTAAAAGGAATTATTTGTGCTTGATGTTATTTTAGACATGATGTCTATAGCATGAACATCACACAGCATTCATATGCCATCTAAAGACAGATTTTCTCCTCCTTACTTCTTGCATTCTCTGATTAACCGTTTTGGGGGGTTGTTGTTATTTTTTCTGATTTATTGTGGCACTTCTTTACTCTGTGTGTGTTTTTTTTTGTTTGGTTGTTTTTGTCACATTTTCAGTTTTAGGGTTTTTTTTCTGATGTTATGTTTCTGTTGCACTTTCTGATTTACCGATTTATTGCTTGTGTGTCCTAAATTATTGTTGTATTTTACTTTTTTTCGCTATCTCTTTTTACATTTTCTAAATGATTATTGTTTTGTAATTTGATATTGAAGTATTTTGTGTGTGCATGTTAATTCTTAAAATTTTCTGCTTTTGGTTTAGTTGTTGGGCTTTACATTTTTACATTTTTGTTTCTTATTTTTTTAATTCTTTTGTTTTTGTTGTTCTGTTGCATTTTCTGATTTGCTGCTATGTCTGTTGCTATTACATTGTTACTTATTAGTTATTCTTGTTGCATTTTCCTTTTTATGGAAAAAGGGTTTCTGGGTTAGGTGTTTGTTTGTTTTTTTGACGTTTTCTGATTTTATGTTGTTTTTTTGGTCTTGATCTCTTTGGATCTATTGTTTTACATTTTCTGATTTATTGCTGTGATTTGTTTTCGTTGCTTTGTCTGTTGTATGGTTCTAATATTAAGATTTTTTTGGTTTTGCTGTGCTTTCAGTTTATGGTTGTGTTGTGTTTTTAATTGTGACTTTGCTGTTTATTTTTCTAAATTATTGCTGCATTTTCAGATTTGATCGTTTTGTTTTGTTTGTATTTTTTTTTCAGATCTATTGTTTTACATTCAAATTCAAATTTTATTTGTCACATACAGTACACAGCCCTACACAGTACACTGTAAAAAAAAAAAAAACTGTAAATTTTACGGTAAAAAACTGGCAACTGTGGTTGCCAGAATTTTACCATAAGAAATACAGTAGCAATGTCATTGGTTCTACAGGATTGCACTCATCATACTTTACGGATTTTAATTGTTCTTTTTTTGAAGCCTGGGAATCAAACCCAGATCTTGGAGTTGCAAGGCCACAGTGCTAACCACTACACTACCATGATTGCTATGTAAGTGTTGTCGTTGTTGGAGTGCGAGTCATGCGAGGGGACGTGGGGAAACCGAGGAGGTCCAACAACGACAACAGTTGCGTAGCAAGCATGGTAATGTAGTGGTTAGCACTGTCGCCTTGCAGCTCCAGGGTCTGGGTTTGATTCCCGGCCAGGCTTGGGAAAAAAAAACAATTAAAATCTCTAAAGCATAATGAGTACAACCAAAATCATTGCTGCCATATTTTTTACGGTAGACTTCTGCCAAATTTACGGTTAATTTGTTTACAGTGCAATAACGGTGCTACCGTATTTTTTACTGTAAAATTCTGCCAACCACACCTGCCAGTTTTTTACCGTAAAATTTACCGTTTTTTTTTTTTACAGTGTATGATATGCAGAGAAATGCTTATACAATCACCTGGGACCTCAAATAAAAACGAAAGAGTATTAAAAAATAGAAATAAAATATGAAATAAGAGAAAATTATACAAATATATAAAAGCTTTAGCTGTAAAATATACATATAGATGATTGCTAATAAAATAGAATTATAATAGAATTCACCTTTTTCTGATCTGTTGTTATGACTTTGGTTTTGTTATTGTCTTTTCTGACATTCCTTTCTGTTTTCTGGTTTGCTGATGCATTTTAGTTGTTTGTTTGTTTTAAACATTTTTGTATTTACAGTTAAACATATATTATGAATAAAAACTGAAAAAAAAATGAGAGAGAGTGATGGGAGAGTATTATTTCCTTGTCATAAAAAGTAATGTATTTGTTTGAGGTAAAAAAAAAAAAAATTTAATTAAAAAAAAAAAAAACACTGAAGACCTACAGTATATATTCATTTTAAAGTCCAATGTGCTGTACCAAAAACAGAACAACACATTTCCACTTACTTGCATGCTTCAGAGAGGCTAAAATTGCTCAAAACATTCAGTTCATACCTTGGTAATTAGATGTTTGAACTGTAGAGCTGCAGTTTCAGTTTGAATGTATCTGTTAGTGTCTGCCTGTGTGTGCGTGCATATATCTGTGTGTGTGTGTGTGTGTGTGTGTGTGTGTGTGTGTGTGTGTGTGTGTGTGTGTGTGTGTGTGTGTGTGTGTGTGTGTGTGTGCGTGTGTGCGTATAATGCGACACGTTTTGGGTTATAAACAATAGAGAATGTGGTTCGGAGGGAAGTTTGGCTCTGAGGTCTAACCACAAGGCTATAAAAGTGGCAAGTCATTCTTTTCATTCTCTAGTGGAAGTGCCACTCATCAAATTCCGAGTGTTCTGTCTCAGACAGCCAGAGAGAGAGAGAGAGAGAGAGAGAGAGAGAGAGAGAGAGAGAGAGAGAGAAAGAGCATGCTGGTGGAGTGTTGATTTTATTAAGTTTTAGAAAGTGGTGGTGAGATTTTGGGATACAGGAAAATAATCATATAAAATGAATCATGAAAATTTAATCCAGCTGTTTGTTTTGTTTTGGTTTGTTTGTTTTTTTTTTCCCTTAAAAATCTGTCATGGTCAAAGTGATTGTTTAGCAACAAATTTTTCTAATTTCTTTTTATTATTCTTCTACTAAGCCCACAGGTTTACTGCTACAATTTGAGCATTTCACTCGTTTCCTCATCCCTTTCTTCCGTATAACAAAACAATGCAGCAATACCCTTTTTCTAATTACAGCAGTATGATATACACAGAATAAAACATTCCTGGAAAGCTATTGTACTGATACCACTTCCTAAATCTCAGGCATGATGCAGAGGTCAGGAATGACGAGATGCGATCAGCAGCTGGACCTGATCTCAGAGCTATCTGATGAATCTGATCCAGGATGGAGGAGTGATCAGTGCGTGAGGGGGTAGCAAGGGCACGGTGCTCTCTCAGACAGAGACGAACAGCACCTGTTCCCTCCCTGAGCGCTCTAAGCTCCATGGTGTAATTAATGGATGTTCATCCACTTCAGAGAGCTCCAGGCACGAGCTCTGTGGTTTTATCAGGTCTCATTTCTAAGAACAAAAAGACAAAGAAGAAATTACTGTTGAATTCTCGATTCTGTGCATGTGACCTGCCACATTAAAAAAAAAATTTTTTTAACAATTTTATGTTGGCAACCCTCCAAGACTTTCTGTGGCACATCCCAAAGATTCTTAACAGGGTTAAGGTCTGGACTTTGTGGTGGCCAATCCATGTGTGAAAATTATGTCTCATGCTCCTTGAACTACACTTTCATAATTTGAGTCTGATGAATCCTGGCATCGTCGTCTTGGAATATGCCCGTGCCATCAGGGAGGAAACAATGTCATCAACTGACCTCATATTTTGGGCCATTGCTGAACCTAGACCTGACGAACAGAAGCAAAACCATACCATAACGATGCCTCCACAGGCTTGTATATTAGGCACAAGGCATGACGGGTGGATTCGTATCCTGATACGTCCACCACTCTTTTTCCATTGCTGCAAGTTCACTCTTTATGCTCACTAGCGAATTAAAGCCTTTATTCCAAATAATCTCACTAATAAGTGGCTTTCTTATGGCTACACAGCTATTTGGTCATCCCTACCTTCCTGGCTTTAATAATGCATTTTACAGTTTTTAACCCAATTTTACTGTAGTTGTTTGAACAATCGCGTTTTCTTTGTGTTATACAGGTCAATTATTTGACTTTACTGAAATAGAGTAACATATTGGCCACAACGACAGACATTATTTCTTAATAAATGAGAAACTACTCACTACATCAATTAAGGTTAAATAACATATTAATCACTGCAGTAAATAATCCAATAGAAGCCTCACAACTATTTGCTTAAATAAATCCAGGTGGTGTCTTTTTTTTTTTTTTTGGTAAGGCAGTGTATAAAAATATAGAGCAACATACTGTTACAGAAAAAGTATCGACTTCAGGATTCCTAACACCACTCCACTGTTAGTTATTTACTTATCACAGCACAACATGTAGTGTGTTATACTTAACAAAACATATTTCAGAAAAATCTGCACCAGTTTATTCTCCTAGTCAAATGTACTCTTAATATAAGATATAAGAAAATATTAGATACATTTTCCTCACTTTCTCACTCATTTTCTATAGTGTTTAATCTGTACAGGGTTGTGGGAGGCCAGGAGCCATCTGAGCGGACTCCGGGCACAAGGCAGGGTAAACCCTTATTTTAAGCATGCACACACTCACGCACACACATACACTGTGTACCACTGTGCTGCCCTAGATGCATTTTTATTTAATAAATAAATTAATACAAATATTTAATATTAAAAATAGTGTAATGATGACAGACGACAATGTTGCAGATGTGAGCCAATGGATAGTGATCACTATTTGTCACCTACTGTATGCTTGGCAGGTAAGCAACACAAAAAGTTTATTTAAAAATACATGGATATATTTTTTAAATTTGTTTAAAAAAAATAGAGTGTGGTGGCAAATGTCTTTTTTTTATATCAAAAATATATTCAAACAATATAAACTACATCAAATGCCAGTGGCAAAAATATGCAGAATGATTTTCTCCTTTAATGATTCTGAGGGCTTAGTGGTATGAGGTCTGGTTCGGATTGATCTTCTATTTGTTCTTCACTGTCACAACCCGACCCTGAAAGTGTGAGACAACAGTGAAAACCTCTGAGGTACCCATTATTATTATTATTATTATTATTATTATTATTATTGTTGTTGTTGTTGTTGTTGTTGCTCCTCAAACTATACAAAACATAGAAAAGTTTGAAAGGACGTGAAAACATCAATAATCTATCGCCTTCCTGTTTAAAATTTTACACATACTGGATGATGTTCATGATGTTTTATCACTTAGAGTTCTACTGCAACACATCAGGCTGTATCTGTGATTCATGCAGAAAGTAATTCTGATAAATGAAGAGAATTAAGGAGGATTTTATAAACACAATGAATCTAAGGAATGTGTTAATAAGTTAACAGTCACTGAGTTACATATCACTTTTGCATTGAATCCCGGGGCAGTAGAAAGGGAGGGGAGTAGAGAGGAGGGCATGTAAGGCGGATGGGGGGGTGTAGAGAGGATGACTGATGGCCCTCAGTGGTGAAACCACACAGTGTGGACCCCCGCGTTTTCTTTATTATTAATCGGTCTACGTGTGAGGCAACATGCACAGACCAGAATATCAGTGTTTCACTGATGTTCCACAGGTGTTGCTATGGTTACACCTCTCATCTATGCTTCCTAAACCAAGTAATAATAAAAAGAAGAAGAATTTTAAAAATAAAAAAAAAACAGTGCTTCTGATGCCTGTAAGATTTATTTTCTAGAACAGCAGCTCTGACAGTAGCAAAGATTTATATTAATTCACATATTAATTAAAACAAGCAGATTTGTTGATATGATATGATTTTTTCTGTTTATAGGCATGTATTTAACCTTTACTAAAGGAGTCTCCAGTGCCAAAGATAAAGACATTTTTAACAAACATTTTCAGGACAGAGAAGTTTACTTTACCTGTTTTTTGGTGTTATCTAAACTTTATTGAGTGCAAAAGAGAGAAAAAAGAGACACGTTTGAGGGAACAATGGTTTATAGCTGCTACAACGATAATAATTACTTGTTTTATTTAAAAAAAAATAGAACTATGCATAAATTCTTGTGAAATAATTGAGTTTCTTCTTTCAACTACAATTGCTTCATCACATATCAGCGCATTGTTTTTTTTTTTTTTATTCAACAGAATCTTCTTAAAGTGTTTTATTTCTTGAACATCAAGAGAGGGAAAAAATCATATAAAGTGTTTACTAAATGAAAAGCATTCGCCGTGTTGAGCAGCATTATGTGTGCATCAGGTCCTCGTGTGGGAAAGTTTCTAGCATAGTCCACAGACATTTGAATATAAAACAAAGACAGATTTGCTGTGGATTTAAGTAAGTCCAAATTCAGTGTGATGTGAAAGATGGTCAGACAATACAACAAAGCCCAGGGTCATGCCTCACACCAAATCCTGTTAGGCCTGCCTCAGTGAGGAAAGTCACTCCATTCTTCTGACGAACGTGTGGTAAGAAAGTGCAGGTTAGAAATCCTGCGGTCTGTGAGCTGTCCGCTGGCTGTAATAAACCCGATTCTATCACAAAGCACAGCATGATACTGGGATCTGGCTTAGCTTCAACCTCACCCACAAATAAGGACAATAATTTCTTTTCCTGGATTCCTGAATTATTCTCCTACCCTGACTTTCAAAGGAAAAAAAATTTTTTTAAGTACTTTTAAAATGTACATTAAATGACCAGATGTGATAAAGAAGCGCTGTGTTGCATGTTTGTACCAAGTACTCACTAGTTGTTTCCAGCGTTCTAAGTTAAACTTTTCTACATTTTCTGACACAAGACAAGGTTCTACATAGATCCTTCAAGGGTTTCTTTACAGGACCAAGTCAAGGAACCTTCAACCCACAGAACTCATGTATACATTTGGAATATTTGGTGTACATATGGGGAAAAAACAGAAATGTATATATAAAAACCCTTTCTCATAACACCTTGTACTGTTCTACAATGAACGTTTAAATGTTTCCTTGGAGGAAAAACCTCTAAAACATTCCTGAATTGTGTTTTAAAAGCTCATTTCATACTGTACTCACTTCCCTAATTTCATTTTGATTTGGTAAAAGCTGCCTTTTAACCATTGTTCCAATGATAAGGTTCTTTTCTGGGAGGTAAACCTTTTTTTTTTTTTTTCTAGCAAGAGCTTACCTATAGGAGCAATCTAGTGAACATTTCAGTTTCAGGTAGAGCTTTTCTCCAAGTAAACTGACAGTCAAAGTTTTTGACAGTCAAAAGGTATTTGAACAATCATTGGTACGCTATCCAAATGGATTATAACTGGGACTGTTTTTGACATAAAAATGAAGAATACACAAAAGTTCTAGACTTATGGATTGCGTCATGACAGAAAACTATTTTGTTAAGGATTCCTTAAATGACCAGTTCCTGAAACCTATTCGTGAAGGCAAAACCCTCTATAATGGGTTTAATTTTTACTGACTCCTTCCTGACACACTCTTCTTAAAGGTTGTTAAATACAAATTTAAAGATGTTCCACCTAGGAAAAGATCAAACAAAGAATCACTGAGTTTGTGCTGTTTAAGAAAGTCCTTATGAAGAATCCATAAAGGTTCTTGAGTAATGTTCAGTTGACTCCTTCCTGACACACTCCTCTGAAGGATTCCTTGAAGTTTTAGCTTTCCAAAGAAGATCTATTTTGGAACTTTTTGAAGGCCAAAGCCTTTGTTGTTCAGTTCTAAATAGAGTTTTTCCTGTAGGAACGAGCCAAAGGAGCCAAAGGAGAACAGATTAGTTATTATTATTATTATTATTATTATTATTATTATTATTATTATTATTATTATTATTATTATTATTATTATTATAGCAAGTGTGACATGTTCTGTGCTATAAACTTAAAACAGTTTTTTCTGTTAGGGCAAAACATTATTTATGATAAGAAATAAAAAATATATATATATTATAATTCTTCAGGACCTCTTTCTTAAACGCTAATATAACATGCTAGTATAACTTTATAACAGTTTTTCCACAGCAATATTTTTTTCCATTCATCATTGTCTACTTGAAGTCCAAAGTCCTTGGAGTCTGGGGGTTTTAAACCCTATTTCCCACCAAGTGACTGCTGAGCCCGTGAGCGAGTGGCGTGAATCGTCTGATTGATGCCCCCAATTAGGTTCGGATCTGAGCTTTGTTATGGGCATCCCTCCGTCCCATTCAACAATTCAAGCGGCGTCTCCTTTCAGTGAATCAGCACATTCAGGTTGTTCCTTTGGAGCCATTGACTCCCTATTGTCTGCCGTAGAGGCCTGCTGTCCAGGCCCTTTGTTATGACAGTTGGGCAGCTTTTATACAGACTAAATAAGATAACTCAGCTGTTCATTTGGGAATGACTAACCCCATAACCTCGCCAGTTCCAACACACACATGCACACTTTTCAACCTAGCACTGCATCATTGTGAACTTGATTATGAAGATGCTTCAACAAAATTCGATCGAAAAGGATGAAACTTTAACACAACATAAATCATTAATCAAGAAATCATTAATAATGATCCAGGGCAAGTCCATGGGTACAGTATTAGGACTAGGAACATAACCATTTTGTGTTGTGTGTGTAAGACAGAGAGCGAGAGCGAGAGTGAGAGTGAGACAGAGAGAGTGAGAAAGGCGAGCGCCGGGGCACACTGAGGTCAGCGGTCGAAGAGAGAATGCTGATGATGGCCAATGAGCTGGGTTACTCAGTAACTCCCTCTCTCACAGCAGGGTACTGGGCCAGCGCAGGATTAGACTCAGACTGGCAAAGTAACTCCAGCTCTTAAAGAAATGTATCACATTACGACACAGAGCCACTCTCCCTCACCAATGTGCAGTCTTTATTTATTTACTTCACTTACTTGTACTTCAATTTACCTCTGTTTATCTTCCTTTCTGCAACATGTAACTCTTTGACCTGTAATTCAGAATCACATCAATAAGAAAGGAATAAAATAGACATGTTGCGGACATTCCACCATGTTATATGTAAAATGATATAAAGATTTTTTGTTATGAATTAGAATATACTCATGTGGTAGAAAAGTGAACTGAGAAATAGTTATTGACAAACTGGATGATAAACTGAAATTAATGCTTTTATCGTGACAATGATTATTTTTCTATAAAAGCAGACTCTGCAGGGATTTTTCACTCTGATTCCACAGTAGTTTGCAATTCAATTGCAATTATTTATCATTGTCACAAAGCAGCTTTACACAATCAAAAGAAAATTATGGAAGTTTGTATGAAATGTGAATGTGTATAAATCAAAATGATTAGATTTGATTGATGATTATTTGCATGCAAATAAAGAATTACACTTCCATTTGTATCTATTGATTTCTAGAGTTAACCTCCATGAAACTAGTTAGTTCCTATTCTCACTTACATTATAGTAGTTATTAACATACATCATTTTTACAAGCTTCTTATTTTGTAAAACAAAACAAAAAAAATCGTGTCATCATGCTGGGAAAGCACAACTCACTTTCATATGTTCTCACAGAAAACTTCACCCTGCACCATGTATACATGGTGTAAAAGAGCTGTTAGAAACAATAACCTTTTCTTCATTAATATAAACCTGCAGCCAGAGCTGCTGTTAAGACTAATCAACACCTTCTGACCAATCAGGATGGAGAATGTCAGAATCGGCTGTTGATCCACAGAGCTTTCAGTCATTGTGCTCCTATGTTTTTGTGTCCGAGCAAATGTTTGCTAGGATGAGCAAACACGCCTAACATCTCTGGACAAGCGAACAACAGTGCATCTGTGTGTTATCTTGCATTGGGATGTTTCCCCTGGATCGATTTCTCATCTTCATGTGGAAGGGAACTGGAGTGTGTGGTCAAGAGGCCCGGTCAGTGTCAGGGGCACCGCCGAAACCTGTGTGCAGAACCACTTCGCGTTATCACTGTTAATGGAAAATCATGTTTAAAAAAAAATCCATCAGCTATGTGAACTGGAGAGCAAATGCTTTTGAAGGACAAAAGTATAATCTGATAAAGTCATTCAAAATAATAAATACCAAAACAGAATGACATATAACTTCTGCTGGATATGTCAGGAAGAATGAAAGTTATTATTACTTTCATTATGGGTTAATTTTACCTCTACCTCAATATGAGAATGACGTTGCAAAAATTTCAAACTCTCAAAATGAGTATATATATAGTTATATAGTTATAGCAAATAAGTCTTTGCCTGCGTGACCCTCCCCCCTCCCCCTTTTCCCACAGTCATATTTATATATTAATCATTTATGTGGTATGCTGAGAACAAGGATGTCACTCTATACTGCACAATCATCAGCCCTATGTATGTTATATATTTATAAAATATTTTGTATGAATATTATTTCATATTTATGTATTTATTTATATATACAGCACTGTGCAAAACTGTCTTAGGCACCATGTTTTTTTTTTTTTTGTACAAACTTTGTTATACATATTTCTTTTATGAATTCCAAAAAAATCAGTAAAATATCAGTAAACCAGAAAAGAAAACAGAATATTACATATGTTAAAAAGCACTTTTCAGGGAGAGATAAAAATTAATAACAAAAAGTTTTTTTTTTTTTTAACTTTCAGGTTTTGCTGCACGAAAGTGTGCAAAGTCCCTCATTTCATTATAAAACTGCACAAACTGTACCTGAGACTATATATTTTAGGCAAAGGCTCATCACACAAATGATTGACTTTGTTTCCTTGATTACTATTTACTGATTTTTATAGTATTTTTTGAAACTTGTTGAAACTTTCTTTGAATACACCCTTTCCTCCATCAGTTATTTGCATGTTCCTTTAATTTATTTTTTATTATTATTATTTTTAACACTACTATTGTATAAATGTTTTATTAATTAGTAAACAAATACACTATTAGGAACTAAAGACGTTCCTCTAGGATAAATTTCTAAATTTCTTTGGTTGGATGTATAAACCAATTTCACGTGGTTCTACACAGCCAACAAACGTGTGTAGAACCTTTTTCAGTGTACGTAGGATTTTTGAAAATCGGATAGTTAGAACTTCTCACCCTAGACTCTCACCTACTGATCATTGATCTGCAAAGTGTTGCTGGTATTGAATTGAAATAAAAATAATTTTAAAAGGTAGTTCGAGATCGTTATCATCTTGTTTTGGCTTCATGTTGCTGATACTGAGATGTAGATAAAATATTCTGCTTACACAATGCCTGTCCTGCTACTTCATTCTTTCTGTTTATTCTCTTTATAGTCACATCAACACATATCCATACTTTCGATCTATAAGTAAACAGGACGCACGCACACTTTCTCTCTTTTTACCTGGTCAATACTTGTGGGGTCCTGAAAGAATTGTGTCTCTATATTTGAGAGGAAGAACAAAGCAGAGAGCAAACTCGACCTGGTATGATCTGTGAAGATAAGCAATGTGCAAACACTTTCACTGTGATGCACTGTGACAGTGATGATTTCCTTTTAAGAGAAGACTGTATCCGCACACACACACACACACACACACACACACACACACACACACACACACACACACACACACACACACACACACACACACACACAGAGAGAGAGAGAGACTTACGTCTGACGCCGGCCCCTTGTCCGCTCCTGGGCAGGAGAATGTGACGAACTCATGGCAGCGTTTGTGTACCACGAAACAGCACACTGAATAACACACACACACACACACACACACACACACAGAGGAGAAAAATCATTATTCACACATGTTTAGATTGTTCTTTATACACACGTCAGCAGTTCTCCGTGTGTGTTTATGTAATTATCCTACATGCTGTATGTATGAACCTGACGTATGGAAAATTTTATAATCATTTATTTAATTTAAAGTCCCCCCACCCCCCAGTGTACAGGGGCAGCCGTCAGGTCTCTGCTGTCTGATTAACTCCCTGAGAGCTGAGAGTTAATCACGGCTTTCACACACACACACACACACACACACACACACACACACACACACACACACACACACACTGCAGCACTATTACTGAGTAGAGTCTTCCTCATCAATGTATTTTAAAGGACAAACAGACACACCCAGACAGACACCCAGACAGACACCCAGACAGACACCCAGACAGACACCCAGACAGACACTCAGACAGACACTCAGACAGACACTCAGACAGACACTCAGACAGACAGAGAAATAAAGAAGCAGACACCCAAACAGTCACCTGGACAAACAGACAGGCAGACAGACACAGAGACAGACATACAGACAGACACCAAGAGAGACAAACACCCAGTCACAGACAGACAGACAGACAGATTTTCCCCTTTCTTACACTTTCTTATTTTCTTTCTCATACCCTTTCTGTCTTATTTTCTCTCTGTCCCTTTCTTTTTGTCCTTTTTCCTAAATTGCTTAACTCTCCTTAACTCTCTCATTTCCTACACCCGTCATCTACTCTTGTTTTCTGTCTTTCCTGGCACACACTCTTCCTTTATTCCTTGATTGCTTCTTTTTCTGTCTCGTACCATTTCTTTTGTTGTTGTTGTTTTCTTCTCCTGGTTTGTCTTGCTTGTTTCTCTCTCTCTCTCTCTCTCACTGTTGTTTGTACCTTGTGTACTGTGAGACTCTGATTCACTTCTACTGCATGAGTCTACAGGACTCGAATCAAAA